>JAOEHI010041001.1:0-53467 GCA_025447815.1 Percopsis transmontana
TATATTATTATATTTTTTTATTTTTTTATTTTTTAAAGCATCTATTTATTGCAGTTTGTCATTGGATACATTTTCCATTGGTACATAAAAGCAATCTTTTCCTTATTTTTTTTATTAATTTTTTTGTATTTTTTTTTTTTACACAATAACATAACATCGGTGTAAAAAACGTACAATTATTTTTCCGATTTTATGCACATCAATGAGAAAAGTTGTTAAAAAGCGATACTGATGATAGAAAACCAGATAACAAACCAAGAACTAAAAAAACATAAAAAGGTGTATAAAACAAATAAAAACATACAGCTACCACTGTTACAGGGTTAATGTTGTTATTGTTCATTTATTTACATTTACATTTTACATTTATAGCATTTAGGAGAAGCTTTTATCCAAAGCGACTTACAATTAGTACATTTGTCAACAATTGAACTGGTTAACCACCCTTATTATTCATCCCTCATCTTCACACTCCCTCAGACCCCTGGGGACCAGCCTGAGGGCTGATGGCTCTTCAAGATGTGTGCATTGGGCACACTGTCGTGTCTTTACTGCATCACCAGTCTGCATTACGCTCATACGGTCGAACCACAGTCCTATACAGTTGGCCACTGGAAGCTGCTCAGAACAACCACATCGATGGCCACTGCTTGAGCAGTTAAAGGGTTGACCAACTAGAATATGTCAAAGGCGATGAGAATGAATCCCACATTATAGATTTATCTAATTTTCTAATTTTCTTACATCTATATAAGTCTCTCTTAAAAGTAGGGATGCTACGGTACAGTGAGCCCATGGTTCAGTATGTATCATGGTATCATCTTTTATATTTAAGAATAGAAGAAAAACACTTTAACTCATCTTGGCAAAAAAAACTTTCCATTTTCACCCTGTGATATTTTGTAGAGTTCAGGAATAACGCGGCTCAATTTTTTTTTTTATCAGGTGACGAAATCCTGAGTCAATAACCAGCAAATACTGCTACCAAACTGCTTTCGTTATTTCTTTGTTTTTCGGAATTGTTGGAAGGCAGCGGTGAGATTGTGTTTTCACTATTGAGTGTTCTCCACTCAAGTGAAAAATATTCTCTTAGTTTCTTTTAGTATATGGTATGTTATCAAACCGAATGGTTTGATTACATACCATATACCGTTACATCCCTACTTAGCTTTATATAACCGACTATATGTTTAACAGAGTTGTCATTTAATCTTTGTATAAAGAGTGTAAGAAGTTAGCCTAAAATGGGTCTCCTCTGAGTGGCGGGGGTGGGAGCTCTGGGTCACAGACACCAAACACTAGTGACATCACATTGTTTTCTCTTCATTATGGATGTGTGTACTATGAGGCACAAAATATTTACGTCCTTCCTGTCCCTGCCTGTAATTACCTTCAGCAGAGGAGCCTGATAGTTAGACCACAGCATATTACTCGCGGCTTGGTAAACAGCCTTCTTTCTTGGAGATGCAGTGTGGAGAAGACCAGTCACTTGGGCCGTGCTTTCACTTCACCGTGAGGACAGTGGACGGCGTTTGATAACAGTCTTCAATGTGTCATGTTCATGTTACTTAGCATTTGTTCTTGGTTTTAGTTTTCCCACGTGAATATGTAACCATGCCATCTTTATACACTTTACTTGTTACCCTACCTTTTTTGCCATATAGACTCATTTTAAATCTATTAAAAGGCATACAGTAGGCATTTCAGCCATGTTTCAATAAATTGTTCTGGAGTAATAAACAGACTTTTAGTTAAATGTCTCATCTTGTTGATTATCTTACACATAGGACCATAGGACTAAATATTGTCACAGAAGATTATTCAGCCACTGTTTCACCACCTGTGTCATTGTAAAGAAAAGCACAAAGATAATTTGTGGTCTAGCCACAAATTAAGTTTATTGTAGCATGAAAGGTGTTTGGTTTGACTGAGAGATGTCTGTCCACACAGCCAGAATGATTGATGGTCCAAAATTATTATGGGAGTTTGTTAGGATATTATGGGGACCACAAATTATGTTCTTCTCTACTGGGAAAGATGAATGTACTGTACAGTATAGTAGAAGTTAACTTGTGGTGAGGCATCTCCACACTTTTGAAGATAATTCTAGGCAATTTGACCAATTGGACCTTATTTTTCTTATTACTTGTGCTAAAGGGTTGCCTTTAGCGATTTAAAAAAAGAAGTTTTTGTTGATTCTGAGATCTGTTTTTTTCCATTATATTTTATCAAGTCTCAACAGCAGTGATTCAGAACTCTAAACTGAATTATTCAATTTGGCTTTAGTCTGAAATGACAGCCACAGTTATGATCCAGGTCAAATTGATGAGAATAATCCTTTAAAGGTCTAGTGTGTAATATCTCTGAGGATCTAGTGACCGAAATGCAATATAAGATCCATAACTATGTTTTCAGTGGTGAATAAAGAACTTGTATAATAAACCATTATATTTTCATTACCTTTGAGCAGCCATTTCTATCTACATAACCGCGGGCACCCCCTCTATGGACGTCGCCCTGTTGCGTCGTCATGTTTCTACAGTAGCACAAAGCGGACAAACGGCTCTACAGAGTGCGTTTTGTCACTACCTTGAAATTGTACTCTCTGCTGTCTCAGACGACAGCATCTTTTATCCTACGTCGGCCACCGTAGCTTCTCCTTCGTGTTTGCAAAGGGAGGGGTAGGCCGTGAGTGACTGGCTATTTGCCATTCGCAACCCTCACTACTAGATGTTACTAGAAATTACACTCTGGACCTTTAAAAAGCAGACTGTCACTGTTAGTTGTCGTCAGTGTTGCTACCAAAAATGTTGACATTTTTTTCACAAGGTCAGGTGGTGGGGAAAAAAAGCATAAATCCACCTTCACTGTCCAGACATAAGTGTCAAGTGTCATAACTAGATATCAGATATGTATTTGACCACATACTGAATGAACATGGTTTCAAACGTATCTGATTTTCAGTAGCTTTTGACGGTTCAGACTGCAAGAAATAAATTACAGGCCAGAAATAGGATTTGAGACACTGAACAAAACTTTTTGTTGTTGACAGCCCCATACTGTATACCTGCTGAAACTGAGAATGACATATGACCCTCACAGCTGTTACAAGTCTACTATTAGTGGTGAATTTTAATTGGTGGGTGTGCAGGGCCTGCTTTAGCACATGACTGTGTTTGGGAGACGGGACTACAACAAGCAAGGCTACATGCGATTACAGAGGCTAGTGACTGCAATACCTTGAATAGCAAAAATTACACAGATGTTTTTTTTCATTCCTTGAAAAAATATAGGTATTAAAAGATTTAATACTTTAAATTCCATCACTTTGGGTTTATATACCTCCTCTTGGGATTAGCATATGAAATTATCTGGAGAACATAGGTTTGACATAGTTACTGTATTTCACGAACAGAGCGAGCGTACCCAGTGTTTGTACACTTGTGCAATATAGTCCTGATAAGAAACTTCCCCTTTTGGGGACAGTTTAGCGTCATTACTGTAGACATACTGGATAAACATACACACAAAATAACCACATATTTCTTGAGCTATGCACTACTGCTGCTCACACAAAACGACTTGCCAAAGAAAAGCATAAAGTATAAATAACCGTAAACACCATTGAATGTGTATGCACATTTTATTAAAGTTAATAAACATACATTTAAAAATAATTACGATTTATTTAAAAATCGATTAATCTATAATGAATCTTATTTACATAAACTGTTAAACTGAAGTAACCGTCGTCACACGGGAATGAGCTTTTTTGTTCCATTGTGGTGAGTCACTCAAAGTCACTCTTCACTTAGTAAATTAAACAACCATTTGGGTTCGTTGTTGTGTTTTTACTGGAGTGGGGTATCACTCTTATGAAACTTACAGTATTGGTTTAGTTCTGTCGAGTTAAGTGTATCTTAAAATGCTAAAGTACTAATGCTAAAGAAAGAGAATATATTTCAGGTGCACGTGTACAGGAAACGTTGAATCGCGTAGTTGTAGTAAATTATTTGAAGGGTTCTTTGTTATTGTTTGTGTAATGCTATGGATTTTTAATGCTTTATTTAGACTGCAAACTGCTCTAAAGGGAACACTGAAGTTGTATGTGTCAGGTTCATATTCAGGGATAAAACCTACACAATAGTTTTAGCTCTGTGAACACCTGATGGTATTCACATTCATTCATTTATTCATCATCAAACAGAAGGGTTTTACACATTTCTGCTTTAGTCACATTGTTCCAGTTTCTATGGAGTACATCGCCTAATTTAAATATACTGAATGACAGATGCTCCAAGGCAACACAAACACAAATAACATTGGAATGGTAAATAAATTCTACATGTATGTACCAAATGTACCGTAACAGTGCAGGTGTACATACAGTATGTTTCAGATTGTCCACGAGTATTAGTAGCTGTTGGAAAAAAAGCCATTCTATCCTTCTCCTGTCACATCCCTCATACAATACAGTATGTATGCCTAAATATCCTATAGTGCATAGGCAGGCCTTGTTTGGTCTATTAGTTGTGTGAAGCTGGAGTTAAAGGGTCATTTTGGAGACACTCCCTCACAGAAAACGTTATTTACAAATCCCTGTCCCTCCCTGTGGGCAACACTATTGTCTGCCATGTGACATCACGTCCAGGCGCTCACTGGGTGACTCACTTGAGTTATTGCACTGGTAAACTGTGAAGAAAATACAACACGTGATTACCTACTGGAAGGGTCTAAATTAACCGAACTATGTTTTCCATGCTCACTATAGTCTGGTGTAATGGTCCTAGGCCTCACCGTCATGAGTTGGACTTGAACTCTGCAAGGGGATTTTTCCAAATGTTGATTTATTGACTGTTTCTGGGAGTGCTTCATTGACAACCATTTTCGCTTTTGCTAATGACCATCATGGTGTTTAAATTCATAACTTAATAAACTATGTTCTTTGCCCCTTCGTGATTCCATCTTGTGTGTTAGAAACACACTGCCTTCTAATGCACCTCTGTCCTTTTATCATTTCACAAGCAGTCTTTCATCTCTCTTGTGGATTCTCTCTCGTCCACATAATCACTTGTTGCTGTAATTATTACACACATGACTACATGCATGCTGAGCTTCAGTTTGAGAAAGATCTGAAGGAACTGAATTAAAGGTACAGTACACTGGCTCAGTACACGGGGACTCCCAAACCTTGGCCCCAACTCCCTGTTCATGTCTGCAACACAACTGTCCACATAAAGTGTAGAGCGGTAGAGAACAGTGCTGGGGGGAAGGATAGTCTAGGTGTTGGACTCCCAGCCGAAAGGTCGTGGGTTCGAACCCCAGAGTTGGCCTACCTGTAAACATCCTTGAGCAAGATGCCTAACCCCTACCTGCTCCATGTAATTGTAATCCGCTTTGGATAAAAGCGTCTGCTAAAATGACCTAATTGTAATTGGTCATATGACGGCTGTAGGGGAGGAAGGAGAGCCACTTGGCACTCAGGTCCCATCGTGCATGTACTATCTGAGTTTCAAACTATAGCAACAAGATTTTTTTGACGCTGGTTTCAACCACAAGGGGAATTATGAGACAAATTGAGGAGTGTCCCTTTAATGTGAACCCTGTGAATTGTTGTGAGTCTCTGAAAACTTTAAACTTTACAACTTTTACACTTTTTTTTGTGAATGGTATCGTTTTCAGTCCTACTCCGTTTCACATTTAGATCTGGGGGGAAGACAGTACAGTACAGGCAACAACAATAAGTGGCCTGTCTCAAGTAAAACCAGTGTTGTAGACCAGTTTAGCATTAAACTGGTCATTACCCTTCCAGGCAGCGCTACCGCTAGCTCTTCTGCCTGTACGCTGGAACCCTACCATGTGTGTTTAGAGGATCAGACACTTGATGATGAGACACAGCCCCAGGAACATGATCACACACACACAGGAGAAGTGGAGGGACAAGATTATCAGGACGTCTCCCAGGAGGCCGTGGTGGTCCCTGGGGCGGAGCGGAGGGAGAGCCAGGGGCATCTCGCAGTAGACCCCCGTCCAGCCCTGGTAGCACTGGCATGTGAACTTGTGCTTCATGTCCAGGATGTCGTAGTTGTTGAGGTGCCCGCTCACGTGGAACCTGGGCCCCCCGGGGGAGCTAGGGCCCCTGGGGCCCCTGGAGGGGGTGGGGTAGTGGTGGATGTGGAAGAAACGCGGGTTGAGGTGGAGATAGGCGCCGGAGTCCAGGCTCTTGCGGACGCACTTGCCGTTCTTCTTGCAAAGGGCTTTGCTGCACAGCTTGGCTGCCGAGGTGACGTTGACCACATAATGGCCCAGCGGCCCGTCGATGTACTTCTTCACGGTCAGGCAGTTTTTCTGAATCAACGACAAGGGAATCAAAGAGTGGTCGTCTCAAAGGCACGTTCAGTGTTGCTGATATTTCTGGTGGATTATTATATTTTGTCCTATACTCCTATGAATCTATGAATGCCTTTTCATTAGTATTTTATAATCTGGTGTCTAGGTGCAACATTCCCAGTAATGAATTGTTTTGCAGTTGAGTGTCCTCCTTAACAGCGGCAGTTGGTCTGCGCTAAGCACTTAATATTTGTTACCTTGTAACAAATATTTGTTACACTATGTAAGTGTTGCAAATATCACACTGATACTATTGGTTCCGATACTGCTACTGATGCTATTACAGTTTTTTACAATTAGTCATCTTTACTCATGCCCAAAAGGCACTAACACATCCAAGCCACAATCAACACTGTATATTGGAAATAAAAAATGGTGATTTACGAAGAATCATTAAAAGGACTGAGTCAACTTTTGGTCTTTTAACATTGCTGTTACATGTTTTTTGCTTACAAAAGACTGTTATAGCTACAGTGTGTAGCAAATACAATTTACAATTTGGCATTTAGCAGACACTTTTATCCAAAGCGACTTACAATTACATGGTGCTATTACATGGAGCAGATAGGGGTTAGGCATCTTGCTCAAGGATGCTTACAGGTAGGCCAACTCTGGGGCTTGAACTCACGACCTTCTGGCTGGGAATCCAACACCCAGACCACTAGACTATCCTGCCCCCCAAATATAAATGTTTTTTATAGCGGTGCTAGCTGTAAACAGGATGGGAAGGAAGCCATAATCACCATGTGGTGTTTCTCCTCAGAACTCCCATCCACCACAGTCTATAAATTGGGTCTTCCTTGATATTTCTCATTTTAACAGTTGATCGAAAACTGTCTTACTACACTGGAAAACAGTTATAGTAGGAGGAGGGATAATTCTAACCTTGCTTGATATCTTTCACAGTCAGCTAATCAGCCAGAATGTACAGTATTGTGTTTTAATTCCTGTTTGGAAGTAATGTGTTATTTATCGCTATCTATAGTGAGTGACAGTTATTGTTTATTTAGGGTGTGAAGCTATAAATGATCATAAAATATTTTTCTATGAGCATCCAATAAAAGCTCCACTTTCTGCTCTGCTCTAACTACTGTACCCACTATGTGTTTCTATTACTTCAAGGGCAACCCCAAGTGGTTTGTTCTGTCGGCATGCCATACTGACACCTTAGCAAATACGTTCTAAGTCAAACAGCGACAAGGTTTCATTCTGTCTTGGACCCATTAGGTCACATTTCACCTGAGAGTGAGAGTACTCAGAGGAGCCCCACAGGATGACCCCTGACGCTCCCAAGGCCGCACTCTCACCGATGGTGTGGACGAGGTCTTTCTGAGGGAAGGAACGGCCACACAGAATAAATTCAAACACCTGGAGATGGAAGTATCTATATGTATCTTTTTACATGTCATACTGCTACTGACCAATCTGGGACGCTTCGGAGTAGAGATGGGCGATACCACTGATTTTCTTTTCAATCTTATACAAAATAATACTAAGGCCAGTATCACAATACCCTTACAGTACCGATAAGTCTTCTTGTGTATACAAATGTTTTTTTAAATACATAAATATTTGTCATTTCGAATGAAAATTGATATGCATCAATAAGTTTGGCATATTAAATAAACTAATAAAGATAAGATTATATTTTGTTGAAATAACTCCAAATAATTTGCTTTCTTTCTGCCATTGTGTTACTGTCTGACTAGCAGCATCTTTTTATCTGCGTGCCTTACTGCCTTTCTATAAACTACGGAGAGCGGAGCGAGAAGGCGGACAATAAAGTAGTTATCCTAAACAACAATTAAAAATAAATGAATAAAAGTTAAATACTGTATATTTTATGTTTATGTTTTTAGGATTTATAATTTTTTTATGTGAGGATTGATTCTCAAAACTAAACCATTAGAATCAGAAGTATCGATACTTCGGTATCGATCCCCCCCATCCCTATTTTAGAGATGATACACTTTCTGGATGTAAATGTGGGGCTGCAGGTTCTGCGGTAACAACTCACCTCTGAAAGGACCACAAAGGTGTAAGCATAGAAGGGTCTCGAGTAGACAAACACGGGTAACGCGTAGTCTGCACGGGCAATAGACGCGATCCTCATGGCTTCCTTGACACGATAGTGCACAAACTTCACTGTGTTGGCAGAAGATTTGAGCTCATGGTCTAAGTAGATGGACGGGTAGAGGGCGGTGCTCTCCTTCCAAAGCCACATCAGATGGTCATTGCGGATGTGCTCCACATTGGGGCACTGACCGGTGTAGCGGTGTGGGTGCTGCTTGTAGCCGTAGTTGTAGCAGTCTGGGAACAGGTAAAACCCCCAGAGACCATCCGGCCTACGCCCTTCCGCCAAAGCCAGTGTGGAGTTCATAAAGGCCAGTCCGGCTCTCTCAAAGCTCTCCTTTGCTTCTTTCTCCACCTTGCTCTCTGGCCAGCTCGGATGAAGCTTTCGGATGTGCTCCTTTGACTTGTTGCGGTAGATGTCCTTGGAGCCCCAGTTACGCACCCACTGTGGCCTCCAGTTCTCCCAGTCGATGACGCCAAGGCCGCGGAAGTCTTTGTAGGGGATGACCTTGTCAATGTCAGCCCGGGCCTTGCTTAAGTGCTTGGGGAGACTCTGGTTCTGTGGCAGCCCACCATTGATGGGCACCCCGGAGCTTGAGTAGTAGGGGTAATGGCCGAGGTGGCTGTGGTAGAATATTGTGACGTTTGGTCCACTGAGGGTTTCGTTGAGATTTGCCACAATGTCAAAAACACTGAGGTCCAGGTCTACCTTGAATCGCAGGCGGCAGGACTCGGTGGGAGCGTTCCAGATGATGACGAAGGGTCGATGGGGAATCAGAGGAGCCTGGGTCTGCTTCATCTGCTCACCTTGAACGCCCACCCTCACTCCTGCAGCAACCCACAACAGGAGCACTACAAGACGGGTCCCAATGTGCGCCATGGCCCCCGGTTCCTCATGGATCAATTAGTTGTCCTACACCACAGAAAGTAAACACATTTGTTTTGCTTCAGTGAGCAGAGATAATTGACCCAGAGAAAGAAATATGTGAATCATGGTTAGAGAAATTAACTGCTCTAGATTCCACAAAATATAACAAGGGGCCTCATTCACGAATCGTAAAAACAAATGTCGTCTTAAATGTTTATTAAAATATTCACCGGCAAGGCTTCATTCATATTTTTGTGGTGATTAATCCAGCATGAATATATATATATATATATAAACAATATATAAATATATAAACATGTTGGATACAGATCACGACCCATATATTGAAAGCCACTGGTCTATGAGGTTGAATCCATGGAATGCCTCGGAAGAGTTCCCATCATCCTCTTTAATCCTTAACAAGAGCAGGGGCGGCAGGAAACCACCAGGTGTCCAGATCTGTTCTGTTTTCAGGAATAATTGACTTAAATCTTGATCATGCCACATCGACTGAAATCTGCATTTCATGTAGTCATCAGTTATAGCTTCACTAAAGCAGAGAGATTATATATCAAAACACCCCAGTGGTTTTTATCAGCACTCCATTAATTACCTCTTGTTCAATCAAATTGCTTGACTGGAATGGACTATTATCTTTCAACATTAATGACACTAAACAATTACCTCTTGTTCAATCAAATTGCTTGACTGGAATGGACTATTATCTTTCAACATTAATGACACTAAACAGTACAGCATGTCACTCAATGCCATAACTATCTATTCTCTGTGTTGTCTATCTGCACCGTTCCTTTATTCTCATTTTACTTTTATGAGACCAAACTAAATAATGAAATGAATACCATGCCTGTATAGCAAACAGGTGTTAGATTTTCAAAACGGAAGTCCTGGAATTCAAGTGTAGCATTTTAGCATAATGTCTTTCAAAAAGTAGGTTAAATAATATCTTATTATACAGAAAATATTTTATTACCAGATAAAAGTATAAGCGAACCAGTACCAAGGTGACAGAGATGGAACAGGAGATCAACCGACTGAAACCATTCCCAATTCTACTCTTGTAATTGTTAGATGAAGAGAGATACTGAGGATAAATGTATTACAGTCAATCGATCAGGCAACGCCTCTTAGACACCAGCAAACACCCAGACACACACACACACATGCACAAACATGCATAGTATGAAAATGTGTGTGTTGAGGAAAGTCTCATTGCTGTAGAAGATGGCTAGCTTCACCTTAAAAACACACCGTTCTTGGCTGTGAGCCTTTCAGTTTCACAACCTCCCCACTTCATGGTTTTTAATGGCCATCCAGACCCAAGACAAACAGTGTGTGGTGAAGTCTCCCAGGCTCTCCTCCAACCATAGCCAGCCTCGGTGCCTCGGAAAACACCACTAGCCATGACCACAGAAACAGACCCCCCCCCCTCCAAAAAACAATGTGTGAGTCCAAACTGACACAAGAGTCTCCATTTGATGTCGGGTTTTGACTTGAAAAGACAGCTAAATAGCAAAAAGCGGGCCCCCAGGTTGTCAGCCCGCTTGAGTGAATCCAGATGGGGGAAAAGTACATGAAATACTTGAAATGTTGTTGGCGGCTAAGCTAACCCTTGAGGTAATTTCTTCAGTCATCCTGTTGTCCATGTATGGCTGTATGTGTTAGGATGTACTATGGTACTCTTTTAGAGCAATGGCTCTCCGGTTTTGAACCTTGATTTCATTTCACAACCTCCTTAAAAGCATCTTATGACCCCCTCTGACCGTCCCAACCCCCCCGGCTTGAGAACCACGGTGTTGGAGGTGCTGTGTTGGGTTACTACTGCCTTATTCTATACCACATGATTAATAATTAATATTATTTAATTAATAATGTATGAAACAGTATTTCAACGAGAGAAATAAGGAACTGTGCTTATTTGTGGTGAGAATGCGTTTCTCTCTTACATACTATCTTGACAGTAATGTTTTACTCGGGCGGTCATACAGAACAGGTCTGTACGGGTCTGCAAACCTATAGGAGTGGCTGCTCGTATTACACTTGTTGGATTCATGAGCGGGGCATATAATTTGGAAAATATCAAGCTAACATTGGATTGGCGGTAAACGACCTAGGCATAAGTGCCATGTCTACAACCAGGCTTAGGCAAAGCATGATTATCATTATTTAGTCATTGAAAAGTGCTTAGCACACACAGATTGCATCGTTACTGTGTGTGTGCGATTGCATGTGTGAGAATGAGTATGATGTGTGTGTTTGCCTGTGTGTGTGTGGGGGGGGGGCATTGTTGCGTCTATGCTGAAATATTTGCATGCTAGTTTGCCAACATGCTCGGGGGAGAGCTGGAATGGCGTGAGGCTGAACGCTGAGAAGAGGCATCTTAAAGTCAGCGAGGCAGCGATGCCTGACCTCCAGAAAATGTGAGTCAGTCCAGCCCCTGAGCCGCCAGTTTAGTCAGCATGTAGAGCCTCTGTGACCTCGCCACACGCATGCTTGTGTTGAGTTTAACAACATGCGGTACCTATAAAAGCCTGTCTGTATGCATTTAGACTGTGCTCTACGTACAGTAGGGCCTACAATCTGTCTCCGTCCAGCCATGTGGATGTTTGTCTTTCACACAGGCTTCCCTGGGGTTAGTTTGGAGTAGAATCCCATAATCGCAGGATGCAAAGTACATTAATCTAACATCTATAAATAAACACTGTAAAAATATTGCGTGCACAAGATAAAGGCAGGCACACAGATCTGATGTGTGTTGTAGAACATGGAATATAGATCTAGTCTCTCCATCTTGCACGCACATACAGTACGTAGCCTAGGTATGAACAGACAAACACAAAAGACACTTCAATTTTATAGATGTAGAAATTTGATTGTGTTGACATTATATTCTCTCCCCCCCGTGCTTCTTATTGTTTTCTATTACCAGCAGGTACCACTAGAGCATACAGTAGCTGTGGAAGCCCTGCACCTCAATAGATCTGTTCTGGACTACGAAGACATAATGGAATTTTAACATTCACAATTTCAAGCTTTCATCCTCATGCTCAGATCGATCGAATGGATGCACCTCGGTAGGAATCACGTACAAGTCAAGGTTAAGGAAAAAGGGGCGACGAGAATGAACATTCACGCAATGTTACATTCTGTAAAAACCATAAAACACAATTCATCGGTCACTTACCCCCAAGTCCCTTTTTGACAGGCTGGGTCCACTGGCAGCCAGAACGTTCTCGTCTTTCAGAGTTTTAAAGCGTATCCACTACGGAGGGGACTAAAAATGTCTTTCTCCCTGGGGCTCCTACTGTCTCCCAGCGATGCCCCTCTGTTGTTGGCATTATCCCCCACCCCCACCCCCCCTACTGACCTGGTTAACTCAACCCATGGAGTGTTTCACATGGACAGACAACTCTCCTACCAGAGAGATAATCTCTATTCCAGCCATTCCCAAACGAGGGTAGACCAGGGTTGGCTTGAAATCATTTGACATCTTCTTTTGCTGGGCACATTCAAGATTCAGGATATCTTTTTTGTAATTTCTTCATGTATTTGCATACATACAAAAAAGAAATGCTGTTCCCCAAAGTGCCAGCTGTTAAATAAAAACAATATTAATCATGAAAACAGTAATAATAGATACAAAAATGTATAATTAGAAAATATAACTAAGAAATGTTGGTTAAATACAACATGTACCATGTCATATACTGTAGCTCATCATACGGGTGTATTTAAAGTGCAGTTACTCAGTCCAGTCATTGTACTTGTAAGGTGTCTTTGGTGCATGACAGTTCAGTTATTTGGTTTCAGGTGACTGATATGCTGATATGGGGGTTAGAAGGTGTGTTAGTGGGAGGGAGCATTGATGAATCTGACAGCTTGTGGAAAGAAGCTGTTCAGCATTCTGCTGGACCTTGCACATATGCTCCTGTACCTCGTACCTCCTACCTCCACATGTGTTATTTCATCACATGGCTCATAGGTAATAATATGGAAGAATAATGTAATATTTGGTGCATAACCGAAACGGTTTCTTGTATAGGAGGTCTGCAGAAAATGTTACATCCTTTTAAACTCTGCAACATTAACACTGTAAAAATGTCCCAGGATGGGAATGTAAAAGAGATTTAGCCATAATTCCTGGTTTATTTAAAGCCTCTTAAAAGCCAAAAACAATTTCCACATAAAATATTGGGTTTAAAGACAAGCATACAATATGTATGCTAATGAGATAACTGTTTTATTCAGTTGTTATAAGAAAGAAACAGCTGTTTCAAGATGAGGTATAATATATTACAAATGCCTGTTATTTGTAGGGAAATGTTTCTTTTTGAGGCGAAGGTTCAGCAAAACACTAAACACCCCTGCAGACAGTAAGGATTTAGGGTCTTTCTCATGGACACTGGTTTCTAGCGGGGACTTGAACCTGGGTCCCAAATATCCCTTTGCTTACAGAATTGCTATCATTTAGGGATCAAATCAAATATGGATGTGTATTCTTTCAGAATGAAGCCCTTTTATATAGGAGAATCAAATTCCAAACCACTTGATAGCACTAGAACATGTATTCAGTTACCACCACCTAAGCAAACGGAGATTGTGTCGGCTTCCAATAATGCAGCACCTCTGCACTGAAACGCTCTGTCATCGACTTACAGACACACGCAGATGCCATCCTAAAGGCCGTCAATCGATATCACCTTGATTTAAACCAAACTGTCTGCACCCATGGAAAAACTGGACAGATCTGTCTTTTAATGCTTGTAGGGATGTAATTGAGACAACTAGACAATCATCTTTACATGACTCAAGTGAAAGTATCTACATTACCTTGACCATGAAGCCATTTGGAATATGTTTTCCGGCCCTTCTGAAGCTGCCTTGATAGAAATCTGGTATTTTCCCATCCTGGTCTCACTAGTAAAAGGATCTAGAGGTGAGGGACTTTCTTTTTCCTCAGCTGTAGAAACAGTAAAATGCTTAGCAAAGCAGCACTTTGTTTGTCTTATGGGCTGAGGACTGGCTTCATTACAAACAGACGCCAACCTGGATAAGCAACAGAGAGGGGGGTGTTTTCTCCAAACTTTAACATCATTTTCTTTATCATCATTGGGATTATTTATCTATGCAGGGAAAGCTTGATCTTTGTCAGCACCAGCATGAGCCACGTTGCACCAGTTTCCCAGTAAACTAATGTCTACTGGAATAACCAACTGCCTCACGCTAACGTATCGGAAACCGCTGCCCCGTCAAAAACCTGGGACGGTTTAGCCATCTTAGCATTAAATGTGTCCGCTGATCAGCATGGAACCTTTTATTCAACTATTGACAATACAAAAACTTGGTTTGCCCTTAAACATTCTATTAAATGCTTATTTATCAGCATAAAGATAGAAATTACGTGTCTGCTATCATAGTGCTATGTTACAACATATTCAGGACTTACAACATAGTTTCCCTCACAATCCTCATTAGGTATAGCCCTAAGAGATGGCGGTTTGGGCAGGCCTATAGTCTATGCTTAGAATGTAATAAGGAACTTGTTTGTTGTTCTCTGATTCAGCATTCAGAGCCATGATGATTGGGTGTTACCAGCATTCGTTGCATTTAGCATACACTTTAAATAACCCTGAACCTAATAAAATATGAAGACCTGTTAAACATGTACAAAAATGAATATTTGCTTCCATCTAGTGGAGATTACTGGGAGGGTTTTTCCTTAGCCACAGTCATCTAGTTTCATGGCTAAAATATTTTCTTTTTCCAATACACTGGTTTATGAAACCCGTGGGTATATAGATGTACCGAGTTAGTAACATCCTCTTTGTGTTGATCGTTCTATTCATTATCTATTCCTTATCTATTAATAATCTATTAAAATCTTAATTTTCCATTTATATCCATAAATTATAATCATATACCAAACTAATTTCTCTTTGAAACTTCACTCACTCACACATATTTATGGTTAAGAAAGAGGAGACTGGGAATGCCTCAGCCTAAATTTGTTGCTTTTTCTGCAAAAACATTTACTAGTAAAGCACTATTCTATATTGAGTATGGTAACCCATATGGCAAATAAAATTTGCAGAAAGTTTTTACTCCTTGCCATGTTGGGAAACTATTATATTACAATGTTACATATTAAATTGATAACGTAAGAGATTTTTAATAGTGATAATGAGATAATAAAATGCAAAACATCATTCATCACGGTGGAGAGATATGTGGTCCTCGATTGTGTCATAAAGTATCACGTGGGAAGGTAATAAAGCCTGGAGAATGAAAGTTGAGTTTTAAGTGTAGTCCACCACTAGCTTTCTCATCTAGCTCACTAGATCTCATACTAGTCTCTCTCATGATGCAGAAGACCCCTGCCGGGCTGTCAGTGACAGCCCTGTGTGGGGCAGGTGCGACGAGCAGGCCCACATAAGAGGCCCTATTGTGCTGGGCGTCCTGTTATGTTCCACGTTAAGAATGCAACACACATAGTGTGCTTGTACTGAGAGCATGAATGAATATTCAGCATCCCACGTTTAGAGATGACATGAGCGCCATGTGGCCCGAGGCTGGCAGAGGGGGGAGGGGGAGAATGAGAGGGAATGCTTGTTTATGTGTATGTAAACATGTTTGGAAGCACGCCGGTCTTACCGTGTGTTTCTGTGTTTGTGATGTTCAACTGCATGCCTGCCGTGTTGGGTTAGTGTTGGGTTAGGTTTTTTGTGCACGTCTTCCATAGAGATCCAATATACAGTACACTCTCATTGCAGTAGTTATGGGAGGAATCTATTCTGTATCCCTCAGGGAAGTCATTCAGGTTACGTAATCCCCAGTCAGTCCGTTGGGGGTGTAAACCTCCAACAAAAGAACAGAAGAGAATGACAACTGACCTGCTGTCTACCCCACACCTCCCATCTGTTGAGGCTAAACTAAGACTTATACCTGTGTGCGTGTGTGTGCGAGCCAACTGTACGCAAGTTATTATTTGAAGCTTGAAGGGTACAATAATTACTTCAAAAAAATAAAGTTATTAATAAAAAAACATTAGAATCCAACACTTGTTGACAGGTTCTGTGGAACGTAGTCACACAATTGGTAGAAAAACAGCTACTGCGGATTTGTATTTGGCTAATGCCCCTCTGATCGGGTTTTACCGGAGCAGCAGGTGGCACCTGGTAAGACTCGAACCTCCGCTAGTGTCTGTCCATCTGTTCACACTCCCTTCCATCTTCATTTGTTTTTATGTGAAGAGTAGATAGTAGCCTATATGGTGTAGTAAGGAGGACAAGCCTTACTAGTAGGTATACATAGTAGGTTGTTTCATTTAAAATAACATCTGATATTGTTGTCTGGATTCCTGGCACTGTCTGTCAATTGGCCCTTTTCACAACGTCTGACTCTGGTACTGGTACTACTACTACTCATTTAGAGGTCTGTTGTGTCTTTTGTCACTATCTCACACAAGGTAATGTGCACACAGGCCAATAGGCCCACCTGGTTATTGACAAAACCTGCACCTTTGGTGTGTAGCGGCGGAGATTGCAATATCATGATGGTTTTAACCAGGCTATCTTTGGTCGACACTCCAGCTCTCGAGAACAACTGACATGACAGCTTAACAGTTAGGTCATTTAGCCAACACTTGTATCACTGAGTACAATTAGAATTATTAGGGAGCAAGTGGGCGTAGCTGTCTAACTGCTTTAACCTACCCTGCCCCCATCTAGCTGACCCTAAACCAACAGAATATTTTCCAAATAAATGGTGACATTCCACTCTATCAGAGATCAGAGCTATGCACATTCATGTGCTCCCAGACCACTATCTGAGAGCCTCAAAGGTATGCCAATTATATCACACTTAGACCAGTCACAGATAAAGTTGGCAACAGTCATTTGAAGGATATTATTACAGTAGATTATATTCAAATGCATGTTTCTAGACATGAAGGAATGCAACATATTACACATTTTTTCTGAATTAAATGTAAGTAGGCAAATCCACAATATAGGCAGGTTTAATAATCAGATTTAGATTTTCCTAAACCCCACAATCAAGGAAGAAAATAATAGAAAACGAAGATTTCTATTAAATGTTGTCTAATATATCGAGTCCAATCACTGACAACGGCAGCAACTGACTCCTCCCCTTCACTACGTAGCTCCTCCCCAGTTCCACGCGCGCCCCCTCCGCATTCTGCATTCCTCTTGCAAAATCCACGGAAAAGCGGTTGAGACCATTCTCATTAATAAGGATATTTCACCCATTTTCGATCAAAATAATCATCAATATCGATCATAACCCCCACCAAGATACGACTTCCTAACGTATGTTATTTAAAAATTGCACGCGGACTTTTCCCAGGAATGGTATTGACATTTGTTCAGTACACCCCCCCTTTTCTTAATCAAGTGGTTGGTCCTCTCTTACTGCCATGTTGGATGGATGCATCGATGTTGCAGCTGGAGTTTCCGAATGAAAGTTTTGCATTTGCTTTCTGCAAAAACTAGAATTCCCAGCATTAATTTAAGACTTTGAAGACACGCTAACGTCATTTTCAAACGAGAGGAGATCAGCATTTCTTTCGTTGCAGGAAGGGTAATCACCTTGGAAACAGCTAAATAAGATGATCCGGTTGCAGGCCACGGCGGCCAAGACCTGCATGGATTTCATCTAAAATTCCTCATCTGGGATAGCTGTTGTTTTCCTTTATTTGGCCCACAGAATAATCTGCAAATATGAACAGCCACCCGCCGGCACGGCGGGCTGCAAACGTTGGCTCTATTCTCCTGACGCCACAAGAGAACGAATGCCTCTTCAGCTACCTGGGCAGGAAATGCATTGTAAGTTGTCTTGTTTACGACCTGCGACCAAGCTCTCAAGTTTAAGGTTGCTCTGCACTGGTAATTGCAGTGAAACACGTGCTGGTCGTTATGGTCTATCAGTCATTAAGTAATGTTTGGTTATACACCATTTTAACCCCGAACACGAAGCAATAATGTGTCACAGTCGCATGACAGCTCAGCAGGTTTTGGCTTTCCTGAACGGTGCAGGTTTTGCAGGCTGTGCTGGACGCGTGCCTGCCTAAGGAATGTTTTCCACCAATTTGGGCCCGGGTGGAAGAACTAGTTCAACATGGGATGAAATAACTGCGCATTCTTCAAACCCGGGCGCAAACACGACTGCCTAACTCCTAAAGCTAATTTCACCACTACATTATAGTCGATATATCAAAGTTTCTATACACGATTGCACATATTATAAAGCTCATTTGTCGCACTGCAGTCAGTGATTTCGCACGAGGCCGAGGGGATCATTTCCTTTTTAAACTACTTAAGTTGTGCCTGACACGATTCGTATTGCTAGGAGCTTACGTCAATAGGATGATTTATTCGAGTATCAAAGATAAACGTAGCTTGTGTTATGTGCTCTACAATACCAAGCTGGGGTTTATTTACATTTCTTTTATTTCGTGTATTATTGTCTTTGTTAGTTGAACATGTTTTGATATGGTCAATTATTTGTAATGGTCAACGGCACCTATATTAATCTTCCTTCGTTTGAGGACCAAACTGTCTCTAGCACAGAATGTACAAGTGTGAAGCCTACTCACCGATTTAAAAGATGGACTAGAATCTAGTCCATCTTTTAAATAGGTGCGGAGTCATGATTGTACTGTACATCTAATCACTAGATGTACAGTACACTCATGACTATGATCTTGCCCTAGGTTAGCAAAACGCGACTGGGTGGACTGGGGCTTGACCTTTGACCCTTTTCCTGTGCTTTGAGGGTGGGAAAGTGTTTCCTCATGTTCCCTGATCTGTGGTATTAAATCGCATAACCCAGTGGCGTTTCCTCTTTCTTCTGGCTGCATGACTTAGGCTTCTGGTTAGATATTGTCCTCAAAGCCACACACTGAAATGATCATGACTTGTAGTCACTGGGCTGTAAATACAAAGCTTAGTTGTACTGGACCTTCTCTGAGGTTCACAGTAGAGGGCTGCAGTTATACTGTGCAGTGACCGGCAGTATGGTGAATCTGCTCACTGTAGGTGTTTTACAAGTTTACTTTTATAAAATAAATAGAAATTTGTTTGTTATACAATGTCTATCTTCATTTGGCAAATATATTTGGTTTAAGTTTATCTGCTGATTATTTGTCTAGTCTGAGTAGAATGTATTGGTTAACTTGGAACATTATGATAAATCTGCATGTCCACCTCAGCATCCTTGACCAGGTTGGCATGTGTCCACTGCTGTGGTCAGACCACTCTTGCTGCTTCATATTAATCATCCAGTAACACCATCCTAAGCTGTTTAGCCTCATTCAGTTTGAATTGTTTAGGTTTAACAATAATCTACATGTTGATGCTTCTTACTAAGAGAATATACTGTGTGAGTGTGTGAGCAAAATCTATCCAGCATTTGACATTACTGTTTGACTGTAATATTTGCCAGATTGGAAGTAATCGGTGTAACACAGGACACTTTCAGAAGGGAGATTTAGATCAGTGATTTCCTCTTCCTTGTCTGTTTCTCATCCTGGTTTGATTTGCATAGATATCTAAAAGACCTTTAGCAAGCAGCCAGGAGTTGTGCGACTAACGAACAAACAGTTAGGCCAGATGTTGGAAAGTTTATTGCAACAGAATGTTCTCAAAGTAGGTGTTGCACTGCACCGCCTCACACAGCATCTCATTGGCTGTTGTGTGTCCGTGTCTTCCGAGGATGCCTGCTGGTCTTCTCGCACTACAGACCCCGGGTCGCATAAATATCCAACATGTTTGCTCACGGCCCAATCCATAACGGTAGTGTTGAGACCGTTGGGGCCGCAACCCTCTCACACTACTGGGTTAGAATCAGGCTAAAAGTAATTTAGGGTGTGACACTAAGAGGAAGCGTCCTTGTGACTGGAAGGTCACGGGCACAACCTTTTAGCAATAGACTCCCCCCTTTAACAATAGCTCACTGTGGTTTATCTAGGCAGCATCTGGGCGTAAGTGTACCAGGATGTAGCCCAGGGGGGATCCAGCGCCTCGGTGCTCACTCATGCTGAAACGTGGCTGACCTTTTTCGCTCTACTCCTACCTAGAGCCTGTGCTCGGCGGTGGTGCAGGTATACGGGGTGGACAGGAGCTCCAGCTGGCTGAAGAGGTGTTGTGGAGTGGCCTGTCTGGTCAAAGACAACCCCCAGAGGTCCTACTACATCAGGGTGTTTGACATCAAGGTGAGTGGCCGGGTGGGAACAGACCCATAACCTCCCAGCTGCACGGAAGCTTTTTATCCGGTCCTTCCCCGGGGAAAACATTAAAGTCCTGACCCATCATGTCTGGCATCCACTAGTGTAGTCAAGAAAGATACTGCTCTTAATTTTCCCCTGTCTAACGTACAGTATCTCATATCATTAGCTAAGGATACGCTAGTTAACTGCAATGTTTCTTTATTGGTTGGTTTGTAGAGATCTAATTTTTAAGATGAAATCCCAATCCTCTAGCTCTACCTTTCGCCTGCTCGTAATATTCCTCCTTTCTGCACATTGCACGTTTGTATGTAAGCTAGGTCACAGTGCAAGAGAGAGTACTTTGATATATGATAATTAATACAGCAAGATGTCTCACATCAGCAGCTGAGCACTTGTATTTCCTGACGTGATCAGATAATAGCCTAACTGTTGTTCAGGCTTGCTAGGTCTTGTTCTTTTGCTACACATTGTGAATTCCTGTAGTTCAGAGTTGATGCCCGTCGTGGTTTAAAAATTGGAGAATGCTGGTTAAAAGAGACATGCGGCTATGTTTGAAGAGTGACGTTACTCATCCATTTCTCGTGTTTTTCCAGGAAGGGAAAACGATGTTTGAACAGGAATTGTACAATAACTTCTCAATCTCCAGCTCCAGACCCTACTTTGTTTCATTTGCAGGAGATGTAAGTCCACAGCCCCTTTTCACTGTAACAATATCTGTGATGATATTCTCGACATAAAAACACACAACACGGCTGCATAGGCACATTTTTAATGCAGAGTGATTTAGTATTTTTAAAGTTTGGTTCAATTATTAAAAACATTATTATAGCGCGTGAATATGTTTCTCAAAATCAAAAGTTGGGAAATGTATTGCTGCACCCATACTAGCAAGTATTGTGAGATCAAAACACAACAACAAAGATTTAAGGAGAAATGGGAAACTGACTATTTTTTGTAATATAAACTGTCACTGTTTTCCACTTTATTTTTTTTATTTTTATTTTTTTTGGTATAGGGGTTTGTAGACGTCCTCTTGCAAATACATAGATGTAGGACATGTGTTTTCAGCATTCTGTGTGTCAGTGTGGGGACTGTAAATTGTACATTTTAAATTGCACTTCACTCCAACTTTAGATACCTAGGACCACTCTACTTGTTCAATTAGTAATTTAACCCCCAACTTCGATTTAATTTGTCATTTTAATAACCTGAAACAAACCAAAAGCGTAATTGCTAAGCTGTGTTTTTCCTCATCCTCTGTTAGAGCTGTCAGATAGGCCTGAACTTTGCCAGTGAAGAGGAGGCCAAGAGATTCAGATCTGCTATCATTGATCTGCTCAACCGCCGACTACGTAAAACTGGTAAGCCACCCTGGCTGCCTGTTGGTGTTTCTGCTCCCTCACAACCTATGATCTGTCGCTTTTTAACACCTGGTTCCAGATTTTACTTTGATACCAACAACCCTTAAAGCCCATTCCCAAACCTGCAGCATTACAGTCTACAATGAATTTATGGGATCAGGAGGGGGCTTGATTATAAGGGAGACTACAAACTAGAAGGTCTCAGGCTTTGGCCTGCCAACCAAAGCCAAGCCCCTATAACATAAAGGTACAGTACATTTTCGTAAAAGTGAGTTAGCAACTTATTTATGGTTGGTTTGGGACTGTGGCAGCCATCCGTCTGTTGCTGATCTGGTGGAAGCTCACTCTCTGGTCAGATCACGGTATGTGAAAACGTATGGCAGTGTCGCTTCTCTCGGCCCCTGCTTCAGTTGCTCCTGTGGTGTACCCTAGCCCACTGGGCTGTCGAAGCTAGCTGCTCACAGAGTAGAGTGGGGTACAGCCCTAGTGCATCACACAGGCTTTTCTTTAATACTTCTTAACTTCTCTTCACATCACTGACCTCCTGGGCTTCCTTTCTGTCTGCTTTGGTCTGTACTTCTGCCAAGAGTGGGAGAGACTGCATGTTTTCTCTGACTTTCGCTGACAGTTGTGACACGTCAGGGCGTGATAACTTGTTGTCCGTCTTGCTGCTTGGATCTTCTAACACTTTTAAACACTCATCTGACCTCTTCCACTTACAATCTTTAGATTGATCCTTTGGTTGTGTTGCTTCCAAAATTATAATTATGTCCATTTGTGTTTTGCAGAGAAAAGATCCGACCCTCCAAATGGTATGTCCAGTTCTGATGTGTATACTGCAGAATGACTTTGAACAAGGGTTTATTTGAGTCATTAGGAGTTCAATATGAAGTAAATAGTACCTCTTGAAGCAGAATGGGACATGCCTACAGGGACAGTGGTAGCTTAAAGACTAGAAGAACGGTATTATACTGATGGCTCCCCACGGGTGCTGATAAAGAGTGTCTCTTTGCCCAATTGAGGTCAAGAATGTTTCATATGAATGAGTGGACATGTTTCCACGGTGATTAAGGCCATGGGGTGTGCCATTTCTTCTGTGCAGCGTTCACTCCATCTCATGGTAGCATGACTTGCACACTGACGCAGTCAGGCTGACGCTCAGAGAACCAGCCTTCGGGGATAATCTGGCAAATCTGTGCTACATGCAGAGCACATGGTTCCTGCCTTCTAGCTTGCTCTCTAGCTAAATCTATGTTGCCACTGGGGCACTTTTACAGTAGGCCTGACCCGTGCCTAAACATTGCCGTTTTTGCTCATGGGTGACATTTCTTCATAAGCAGTCAACTGTAAACCAGTGGTTCTTCTCAATACCTTTTAACCCATAGTGCCTAAAAACAAGTTAAATAAATTCAGTCTACGAATATAGATTGTAGGGTTGCAGGCTACAAAGCTCTTAATTTTGAATGCACAAAGAACACGTAAAAACACATGCTTCTACTTTTTGTTACAGATAAGATAGATTAAAGTAACACGGTAATAATTAAATATTTTTGAAATCCTCTTACAACCCAACCCAGCATGAAGAGCAGACCAGGCCAGGGGGCAGTTGATTCAGTAGTAATGAATTGCTGTCTGAAAAGTGAAGCCTCTCGGAAGAAGACAGTCCCTATTATCGACTGGAGACTTAGTGTGACCTTTTAGTTCTGAAACATGACTCACTGCTACAGAACTGTTGTCTGCATCTAAGAAATCCTGTTGTTTCTATGTCATTGGTTCTTGCCGTCACTGAAGCTGAATTTCAATGCTCTGAAGGGAAGAATGCCAACCGATAGCTTGAGGGGTTACTGGCACTGTCTGAGGATAAAAGCCAAAATCTCTTACTCAATGACAATGTTTAATCCTACTCGGTTACCTTTTTTTTTAAATTGTCACTCATTGAATATAATTACATATTAAACATTTTTGAACTGGGGTCAGTTGAGTTCACATTGGCTAGCTTTCCTTTAGTCTTGTTGGTAGCATGCATGGTCTTTTTAAGATGGTGATAACTGGTGCAGTTGTAGGTTCATTGGTATTCTACTTCGGTGATATTTCCTCGGCAATGCCAGCAGCTGAGGCTTTTTGAGAGAGCAGATCACTGAGAAGAGCCAGTCAAGGTGGCAGATGGGCTTAGTAGTTACAAGGATCTTCCCGAAATGTTAGGTTCCCTCTTAAACCCCGACTAAACAGGACATTTGGGGTCAAAGACTGGAATCAACCAAACCCTTCGAATTCACAGAGCATATCCAAATAAACTTTTTTTTATTTTTTTTATTAACGTTACCAAGTAAATATTTATATGTGAACCAGTTACATCTGTTTATACTCACTACTGTACCTCCCTACCATCCACGGTTCTGTGGCTGACCTCTCTAGAAAGGGTGCAGAGGAAAATGGCAAATTACACTGGTCCTCGTGTATTTTGAAAAGAACGATGCCCCTGTGCCTGTCTCACTGAATTCAACATTTGAGTCTTGCCAAGGGGTCAGGTTAGCAATGGAGACATCTAGTATTCAGAGGGAATCCAGGGGATTTGGACTAGGATTAACGGTGGATTAGTGTCTGCTTCGTGTTTAAGATCATAGAATTCGAGGACTTGATGGCGGAGCCATCAATACAGGACCTGTATTGAGGCAAGATGCTTTGTTGATGTTTATTTTCGAGAAGTTGTGTTTCAGTGTGTCGCCATACAAAGAGGATCCCTTGCGGATCCTTTGGTAGCAGTTAGACTAACTTTATCTGTATTCATGAGAATTACCTTTCCTCTGCACAGGAACTTGATCTAGTTGGTATCCAGCTGGGTTATGGATCCAAAGCCCTTGTTTTAAATCTGTAATGGGCATTTTAGTTGAATTACATTCAGACTCTGAATACATTTTACGGTGAATACATGCATGTAGTTGAATGTGAGCCACTCAACACTCCTGCCAGTGCTGGTTTTAACCCCAAGGATAAATCCAGACCCAAATCTATGAGTGAGCATTTATGTCCCCCTTGTATCTCACTATTTTAGTTTTTTTTTTTTCACTCCTGGTAAGTTAAATTAATATACACCCCCCCTCCTCTCCACCTCCACACCCAGGCCCTGCTCTGCCAATGGCCACAGTGGACATCAGGAACCCAGAGATCAACAATGTGCGTTTCCATAACTCCCACCACCACCAGCAGCAGCAGCAGCAGCAGCAGTCATACCACCTCAACAACATGCTCAGCCACAGCGGCCTCTCCAGGAAGGACAAGAAGACCAAGAGCAAGAAGAAGAAGCTCACCAAGGCTGACATCGGCACTCCCAGCAACTTCCAGTGAGTCGGCACCGCTAGCCTCAGACGGACAGTTTAGATTGTTGCGATTGGGCCTACCAGCGGCGTGTTTAGGATCAGGTGGCTGAGTTTGCTTCAGTGGCGTGTATATG
Organism: Percopsis transmontana; assembly: GCA_025447815.1. Taxonomy (NCBI): domain Eukaryota; kingdom Metazoa; phylum Chordata; class Actinopteri; order Percopsiformes; family Percopsidae; genus Percopsis; species Percopsis transmontana. The sequence goes on from JAOEHI010041001.1 coordinate 25,410, forward strand.
AACAACCACGTTAGTTGCTAAGGGCTTTCTTTTGCTTCAGAGACGAGGAGAGCCTTTCAGAGCCTATAGTCTACTCTAAATGACTGGATTATTTGTGTGTTTCTATCTAACATGCTCTTGTACAAGGGAACGTGCACCCACACATGCTCGCATCATCAGCATGTGTTCTCCCACGTGTGTGCGCACAAAACAGTTTGTTCGCCTGTGTGTGCAGTTGACCGCGTGTAACGTACAATGTGTCTATCCCGTGTCGTCTTCTTCAGGCACATCGGACATGTGGGCTGGGACCCAAACACGGGGTTTGATGTGAGTACCCCCCTCTCTCTCACGCTCACACACACACACACACACACACACACACACACTCATAATTACATACAGCCGTTGGTGGAGCATCTCAGCCATGGCAGCACAATGGTGACCTGTGTGGCCACTGCAACATTGAGCCGCACAATAGCTTGTTGTTGCGTGTGGACATACTTCCCAGTGCTTTGTATGCCGTCATAGAAGACTCTGGAGAGACTTGTTTGTTGTGAGTCTGCACCATCAGCCCAACGAGTGTTTGTGGGATGTCATAGAAACATGCTATAGGAATTGGAGCACTGATGATTTCACTGACAAGAAGCAGTTTCACTTGGTTTCACAGGCTGGCGCTGATGTCCCATTATTTATGGTAGTTATATACTTAATTGGATCTTATGCAGGTTGCTATGCAAATACCTGTAGTATTAAGTCAGCATGTCGTTTTAAATGTGTCATTCACATGTCAATCACAGATGTGATGTGAACAGGTTCCAGCATAGGCAGAATGTTAGATATAGCTTAAAGATAAACGGAAGCATATTCTAACAAATGGCTTTACTTGATACCTAAATGTACCTCAATTGAAATGTTTCTTGATGGCCACTAGATGGCACACTAACGCCATCATGCCATGTGTTTTCCCATTACAAGGGAAGACTTCTTATTTCAATGCATGTTATGAGAATCCTTTGGTACTTTAAGGCATGTACACACAGGATCTTGATAGTAATTTAAAACTGTAATACAAATAATGAACAGTAAGAACATATTACTTGTCACGTGTTTACAGATATATTATAGTATTTTATAATTTCTTTTTTTTCTTTTTTTCTTTACTTTTAAGTCCATTGACATTTCCCATTGTGATCATGGTCTTTGATCATTGACTTTTAAGTCTGTAAACCCTTAGTTCTGTTATTCTGATGGAGCAGATTAAAATAGATAATGGTCACAGAGTCACGGTATTGTCTGAAGCCCAATATGAAGTGTCCATGCCCACCTTCAGCTGAATAACCTGGACCCTGAGCTCAAGAACCTGTTCGACATGTGTGGAATCTCGGAGGCCCAGCTGAAGGACAAGGAGACATCCAAGGTCATCTATGACTTCATCGAGAAGAAGGGAGGAGTTGAAGCAGTCAAGAATGAACTGCGGCGCCAAGGTGAGCTCCTCCAACCCCATCCATCTATATATCCATTTATCCATCCATCCGTCTATCTATCGAGCTATCCATCCATCAATTATCCATCCATCTATTTATCTCTCTATCCATCAATCCATTTATCTATCCATTATTTAATCAGTGCATCCATTTATCCATCCATCCATCCAGTTCTCCATGGAAACTACACGTGTCTTTGCATGCAGTCAGAGCCCAACATGGTGTGCTTGTTTTCCAAAGAGCTTGTCAGGGGGTGTGGTGGGTAAATATCTCACACAGAGCCTGCCTTGCACTCTGTCACGCTGTGCATGCAACTATATTAGGCTTAGGGCCCCCATGCCTGGGGTCTGTCTGTCAGAGATTGACAGCTGTCACTCACCTAGTGGCTTGGCTCTGCCAACCGGTTTGTTTTGCAGTGATGATGATGGTATTAATAAATGAAATGCCCAATCCGTAGTGTCCTCACTACCACGGGTATCACAAATGCTGATTATGTGGAACAATCGCCCTTCAGCCCCATAGAACTCTTGACCGGCTTTCAGTGTCTTGACCACATCCTATACAGTTTCATACTGTAGCTTCCAGGGTCCGGCCTGAATCAGAGCAGGTCTAGCTCACCAACAGCAGAACAAAAGTGAGAATAAACTGCAGCACAGCCGGTGGTTTTTGCATTTGACTAGCAGTGGGACATGCTAGTCAAACACCCAGTTTGTTAGAGATAACCTGTATACAGTATACACCCTCTTCAATAATACAATAACGTGATAAAAGTCCATTAATTTGAGTACATGCAGTTGCTGCTGTAATGACACCCACCTTTGGATCGCTTGAAGATAATATAAATATATATTGAAATGGTCTTCTTATGCCATTTGAAGGACATTATGGTAGAGAGAGGGTGCATGTTTTGGGTTTCTTTAAGTTATTGATCAAACTCCCTTTCTCCCCCTCTCTCCCAGCGCCCCCCCCTCCTCCTTCGCGGGGAGGCCCCCCTCCCCCTCCGCCGCCCCACAACTCGGCCCCTCCTCCGCCTCCCCCGTCCAGAGGAAGCCGGGGGGCCCCACCTCCCCCTCCGCCTTCCCGGGCGCCCACCACTGCCCCTCCTCCGCCGCCTCCCTCCAGGCCGGGCACCCTGGGTGCGCCTCCTCCTCCCCCGCCCCCCACCAGGGGGGGTCACCCCCAGCAGCTGCAGCATCAGCCCCACCCCCACCACCACCACCCCCAGCCGCCTCCCCCCCCTCCTTCGCACACCTCCATCACCCCCCCAGCTCCCCCTCCGCCTCCCCCGCCAGCCCAGCCTCCTGTGGGAAGCGCTCTGCCGCCCCCACCCCCTCCTCCCCCTCCCCCGCCGGGCCCTCCCCCGCCCCCGGAGCTGGATGGAGGAGGAGACTTCATTCCGGGCCTGGGGGGTAAGTCGGCCCTGCTGGACCAGATCCGTGGGGGCACACATCTGAAGAAGGTGGAGCAGAACCAGCGGGCGTCAGCCTCCAGCGTGGGCCGGGACGCCCTGCTGGACCAGATCCGCCAGGGCATACAGCTCAAGACAGTGAGTCAGCGCTTTTTAACAGTTCTTCTATAGACCTTTTTCATGTGCTACCGATGAGGGGTAAACTTGCTTCCTGTCTAGCCTGTATATATCCGTATGTTCAGTATGGACTAATGTACTTAACCTACTACCCGAGTGTTACTGTAGTAAGTTCTATGGGTATGCGAGCGAGTAGTAGGGATACAATTCGGATATACTCTTACCTGTCCTTTGACCCAGATGTTTACAGATGACTTATACCCACGTAAGCCGCGAACGTTACAGAAATGACCTTTACTTTTGAGTCATTAGCCTATTTTGCAATGGCAGAAATGTTTAAACTGTTTGTCATCCTGATACTTACATTTGTACATCGCTACAAACACCCCTTAGATGTTGCTGCAACTACCGGTTGCTTCGCTTTGCTCCCGTGGAATTAATCTTCTTCGGTAATTCAGCCCATGTCTAATCAGCCACATTAACTCAAAACACCTGTGTGGACAAGGACAATTCATTTAGGCAGAACTGGAAGACAGTTTACCCCTCATCGGTAGCACTGTGAAAAAGGCTAATTTATTAGTCCTCATGCTGTGTTGATCTCCTGTCTGCGTCCATGTTCATGGCCTTGGCTTTGTAAAGCCCCTGTCAAGTTGTTCTTCCTCTTCGTTACTTCACTTGGTTGCGTTCCACAGGTCTCGGATCTCCCCGAGTCCGGGCCCCCAACACCGACTCCCTCTGCAGGCATCGTCGGGGCCCTCATGGAGGTGATGCAGAAGCGGAGCAAAGCCATCCACTCCTCTGGTAAGGTGGCTGACAGAAGCATCAAATGTCTCCAACGCTCTCACCCAATATGGCTTTAGCAAAGCGGTTAACAGAAGCACTAGCGCACTCTGTTGTCATGGCAACGGCTCCTTAATAATAAAGGTTATAATCAACCTGCAGTGTAGGGCAATTATAATAGTTATGAGACTGAGACCCACAGCACTAAAGTCTCATCATTTATTTTCCTAGATGAAGATGAGGACGATGACGAAGACGAAGATTTTGAGGACGATGACGAATGGGATGACTAGCGACCATCTTCTCCTCGTCCTTTCTCTAACTGACACTAAAATATTCCCTGAAATACTTCCAGAACATAACTAAAACTGTAATGTAAATGTATGAATTTTCTGTATATTTATTGTTGCCTTTTTGCTTTTTCGTTTGTCTTTTTTATTTTTTATTATTAATCTGTGCAATACCTCATTCATCTAATCTATCATTCTAGTCTGTAAAGAGTTTTCATGTCCCCTGAATCCTGTGGTAGAATGCACTTGCTTCTGTCGTAACCTGCTAGGGTTCATTTGGTTTTCCTTTTAGTTTTTTTTTTTTTTTTGAATTCTGAATTTTCAAAAACTTTTCTCAGCCTGAATAAAAATACTTATGAAACGACAACGCAAGACCAACTAGGACAACACCGTAAGCTACCGTCAAAGTCAACCAGTCAGTGGTGTACAAGGCTGCTTGGGATATATTTTTGTGCATTTAATTTAGAATGTTTTGTTCCTTGTCAGGGAAAGGGAGATGTGTATGTAAACAGAATTGGCAGGATCCTGTTTGTTTATTTGTTGGTTTAATGCCAGATAACACTATTTTCTTATGTTTTTTTCTGTACCTTGAAGTTTCTTATTAAATCCTAGTTTAGCAGTTATTTTTCATAAGATGTCCACTTACTTAGAATGTAGAGACCCCATTGTAAATGCTCAACTGTCACATATTCAAGGCTGTTGCATATTTGCACACAATTGGAAGTCACAATAGTGTGTGTGCGTGTGTGCGTGTGTGTGTGTGTGTGTTTAGAAATTCTATATAGCCTTTCCTGGCTTTGACCATGACTGACGAGGTGTCTCGCGAGCATTGTGGGATACTGAGGCCTCCTCACATCCTTAAAGGCTTTCCTTTAACTTAAGCACTTCAAATGACTGCAGTGTGCTCACATGCATAGCAGTGTATTGTGTTGTGGTAATAGTACACATCACACTCTTGTCTCCTGTGCAAAGAACTCTGTATTAGATTTTCCGGTCAGTATTTTATCCATTGTTACATCACAACAGTCCATTATGTTCCCTGTTTGTTTTAACAAACCGCGATTTTATGCAATGTGTCTGTAAATGCCTCCATAATAATAAGCAAATAATGAACCAAAACTGGCATTGCAAGAACCTTCTACGTTTAACTGCTTTCAACGTGCTGATGCCTGCGACTTTGCCCGTCTGACGATGTACACAAATAACGGATGGGTGTTTTCGCTGATGTCGGCCATTTTTATTGTCCTCCACTGAGGCTTAATGCTGCATTGAGAAACCGTGAACTGACAAACCTGTGAAATAGTTTAGGAAGGGGCAATGAGAATACTAAATTGTATACTTAAATAAATGTTAATATTTACAGAGATTTTGTTGTTTGTTTTTTATTTTATATAATAATGCTGACATCACAACATGAAAATGTTTTGATTATTTCAATCTTGAATGATCTGATGGACACAAAAAAAATCTTATGGCCCACAGGGGGGTCCCAACCCCCTTGTTGAACACCACTGCTGTATACACAAATCCTATTTCACATCATCAGACACTCCAGTTATTACTGTATCATTCATTGGAGTCCAAGCAGATTACATTTTCCACAATTTAAAATATGCATGACATTTAAGTGGCATTTGATGGGACATCTGAAGAGTGGGTAATAAGATGGTAACGAGGGGTCTTTTGAAGAGTGCTCCCTAGGTGAGAAGACCCATTTTCTTTGAACAGCTGCTTAATGACCTTGGGAACTGCCACAAGCTGTAAACACACGTGCAACCAGACTGGACTAGAAACAGTTTTCTGTAAAGGCCGTACTAACCCATTCTTTTTGTTGGCATCAATATCTGCTTTGTTAGATGGCATCAAGATCTGCTTTACGCTATCCCTGTTAATAGTCTGCCGTGACTTCAGCCATGTAAACAGTATCAGAAGGGACTGACTGTGACAAACAGGTGTCTAATGATGTCTGGTAGAACTGACTTGCAAAACATGAATGTTAACTCATTGCTGAAACATTTTGACAACTGCATAACAATCTGGTTTAATTTTCTACCTGCAGAAGCAAATTTACAGTGTATTACACACATAGAAAAATGATCACTGCAACATGACTCATTATTTAGCACTCCAACCTTAACAAGATTCTGCTCAGTTTCCTTTTAAAACAAAAGTGGTACAAAGATTAAACATATTTAGACTTCAGTACTAAGTTAGAGAAGGTAGTTGTGTGTTCATTATTCCACCTGAACTTCAATTATGTGAAAGATTTACCTGAAATGACAAAGATGAAGCACACAACGTTTAACACAAATACTGGAGAAAGATTTTTTTTAAGCCGAGTGCCTAATTCTGAGCATGGACAATGATGTGTTGTTGCTAAATCAAATGTAATTCTCTTAATTTATAGCACTCTGGATTTCATTGCATCAGAACAACCTATTATCAGTTGTACATCATACATACAAGTGATTTTCTATTCTTTGCCACAATTACATTGTTCGGGTCATTTTGTTTTGTAATTATTATTATTATATTATTATATTGCTTTATTGTATCACAGCCCTTGCATTCATCTACATAGTTTGTCTTGTTGCTTCCTGCTTTCTACTATCAGCTAGTAGGCTACGTGAGTGCCTAAGTGCCATCCGTGATAACAAGTTATTTATAGGCTACATGCTAATCAAATGTGAGAAATTCACGGGGTTATGATCCCTCATCTGATCATCGCAGATATTTTCACAAAGATGGTGCCATATCTTTTTTTTTCTTTTTTTTTTGTGAAGAAAACTGAGCATGCTTTGTACTTTGCCCTCTCCTTCGTGCATTCCCTTGCGAAAAACTAAATTATTTTTGCCATCTGTGATTTCGCCTTGACTCAGAAACGCTTACCCTTTTCAGTGACCTGATACTACTTCCGCGAATGGCTTCCATGAGGTCGTCTCGCGTCGGGCGTTGAGGCAGCCAGTAGGAACCATCTCCTGTCTTCTGCAAAGACGGTTTCAGAGAACTCTGCAGTTCTTGGAGAATGTCGGCGCTTTCTTTTTCATTAACGCCGTTCTTGACCTTCTTGGACTTGGACTTCTTCTGGCTCGGTTGGCCTTTCGTGCCGTTGTAGCCTTCGCGCTGTTTTACCAGCTCTGCTATCTTCTCAGCTGGCAGTTTGGCAGTAGGGGGTGGAGGAGGAGGGGGGTTATTGTTATTTTTGGTTAGCTTCTTAGCTGGCCTGTTTGCTACAGACGAGCCGGAGACATGGCCACTTGGGTTGACGGCGGCAGGTGCCTCAGGAAGACACACCTCTTTCTGCTGTTGCAGCCTTCTCTGGCGCTGTTGATCCTGGTTGCGGGTCAGGATGCTGGTCGCTGTCATCCGTGGACCTGGGAGGTCAAACTGGTAGCCCAGTTTAAGGAGAGTTCTGTTTTCCCGCAGCAGACGTACAATCTCCATCTCTACTTTGCCTCCACAGATGTGCCTCTGGTTGTGGAAGCGGAGCTCCTCGAGCGTGCAGTTGTGCTGCAAGGACGTCAGGAGAGCCAGGATTCCCTGGCCGGAGACGAAGTTGGACTCGATGTTTAAATTTCTGATGGAGCCGTTTTCTCGCAGCATCTTGGAGATGGCAAACGCCACGCGGTCGTCGGCGCGAGTATTGGCCAGGCTGAAAACGCGCACGTGCGTGTTGGCGCCCAGGGCCTCGGCGAAGCGCAGCAGGGTCTCCTGGGAAATGTCCTCGATGTTGTTGAGATTTATTTCGTTCGTGCCGGCGTCGTTCTGCAGTATCTGCTCCAGCGCGTGGTCGATCACGATGGGGTTTCCGCTCGGCCTATCGGAGGACTGAGACCGTAGATGATCACAAAAGGCGTTCTTCCCAGGTTCATTATCCGAACCTTTTGACAGAGCGTTGCCCAACTTCTTCTCAGAGCACTTGGGCGGAGCCTCTTTTTTGCACAAATCTTTCTTTTCCTCCTCCTCTTTATTAGATGCCTGTGCAGTTTTAACGAACACGCTCTCTCCTTTTTTACGCTTTTGTAAAGTGTTTTTTTTTAAGCCATCGTTATGCTCGGGACCATCATAGTCACTTGCAGTCACGTGTTTCGCTCTACTCTTACCAGGTTGTCTCTGTCCATCTTGGGCCTGCTAAAATATCAGAATGGAAAATTAGGTCTCTCTCACACACACAGTATACAGCCTATAATCTAGTTGGTTCTTTCTACCATAGCCTACTGTAAGAGGTGAACAATCAATAGCATTAATCTTTAAGCTTTTTTTCTGAATCTACACCAAAGATGTGTCTGATTATGGTCTGAACACAAAGCAATGCTTTTTCTAACACACAACCGATTTTAAATGTATATTTTTGCATCATTTAATCTAGGTAGTATACAAATAGGCTACACATAAATAATGACAGCATAATTTACTGCACACTGACCTTTAATGTTTAATACTCTGAAGCCACATAATAAGCAAACCTTCAAATATACTATGATCCTGTTGTATGGATAATATTATTAATATTATTATTAATACATAATAATATAGGTGTAACAGTGTTACTAGTGAAATGATTAACATTTGCTCTGAAAACTCCGTATACCTGTCTAAAGTCAGGCTCCACCACGGCTTCCTCCAGCAGTTTCTTGTTCTCATCCTCCCAGTACCTGAGCAGAGCCCCCCTGTCGAAGGTGCCAGTTGGGGTCTTGGCGGTCTGGTCTGGCTGCCTCATGCCGACGGGCACGTCGTCGGCATCGTCCAGCTCCGCCAGCTCCCTCTCCAGCTCCCGAAGCTCCTCGGACGACAAGGTGGCCAGGAGCTTGTCTTCATCCTCCTCCTCCTGGTGCTTCCCCAGCTCCCGCCGGTGGCTGCAGCTGCTCATGGTTGTACTGTACGCTCGCTCTGTGGGGCTGGCGGTTGGTCCTCTGGGGTTAGATCCTCCTTCGCAAACCTGGCTAGTTGAACCACTGATGATGGGTTGGCGACTGAAAGGCTCTTACTCTCATTTGATCAAGGAGATAGGAAGGAGGCTCTCTTAACTGCCCCCCCACCCCCACCACCACCTCTCTAAGTTAAATCCTTACTTTCTGTACCTGTGTGTAGGGGGGGGTGTAGATGCTCAGAGGGAGAGAGAGCGTCCTTCTTCAGCTATTTTTCTGCCAAAGCTGCCAGTGAACCCTTACAGGGGAGGGGGTTGGAGTGTCTATCAACATGCCTGTCAGTTCTTGTCTTTTTTTAGGGCGGTGTGTGTGTGTGTGTGTGGGAGGGGGGCAGGACAGTATAAGGGTTGGGGTGGTGGGGCGGGGTCAAGAGATAGGCTTACACGTGGAATGCGAGCTCACTTGGGGGCTGCACTGAGAGCCACCACTAGCTTGTGCCTAAAAAGACAAAACAGCAACTGAGATCCAGGGGGAGATATAGGAGATGACCGTCCCCAGTGGCCTGATGCAATATGTCAGGGCACAGAGACGTGAGCTTTGTGGCGGTGGTGGTGTGGGGGAAACACTTGTCATCCCTGGGGAGAGGCAGACCTAACTACTGTGCTTAACACTGACAGGCCACCACAAGGAGCAATGGCGTTTTACAACATTAAGGAACAGGTACAAATAGAAGAATACTGTGAGCGACTCGGCCTGAAGATATTGCCCTTATTACCATGGTTTCATGGTGACTGACTCACTGACTGTACATTTTAGGTTCAGAAATATGTTACCTTAACAACCATTACTGATGGTGTGTGTGAATTTTCTCTGCGCCTCATAAAGGAGAATAAATACATACAATAAATACATAATTCGTGAGGAAAAGATATTTTTCATGCTACATTCTTCTTCCAATCTGGTCACTGTGTGGTATTTTTGTTGATTTGGTCTTTTTTCATCTTATAATGTGTATAGTTAATTTAAAAAATAACACTATTTGCTTGTGTAGGAATAATGTCTTTGTTCTAAAAACGCTGTAAATATTTTGATTAAATATGTTTACGTCTCCACTAGATGTAGTAACACTGCCCTCTAGTGGCATTTGCAGGAGCAAGTGTATGGAGTTAAATCAAGATACTTTGACAGACATGGCCATTGGTTTAAAGCTGGGACCTGTTCTGTTGGGAGGTGGCAAACCACTTCCTTTAACGTAACGTAATTGCACAAAAATATATTAACAATGACAACACCATTTAAAGATGAATGTATCAAGAGGATGGAACCTGAACCATAAAACGACTCCTCCGCCTTTAACCCAATGGACCACTTGTCCTGTATATCCTGTAAAGCACGTGAACACTTTGTTGTGATTCAGATCTACCTTACAGATGGTGTGCAAAGGGGGATGAAATGAGCAATGGTGGAATGAGCTTCCTGCAGCAGTCAGGACAGCAGAGTCACTACCCATGTTCCCCAGAAGACTAAATCTACCTTGGTACCTCAGCCTCATACCTCTCTACTTCATAACACTCCCACTGACTGACGTTCTCTATGACGATCTTTTATCTTCTGTCTCTATCCCTGTTTATTAAAAAAAAAATAATAATTCTTATGTTTGCTAATGATAACTGGTGTTTGACTTATTCAGCTAATGACAAATGTACTCACTTTGGATAAAAGCTAATGCTAAAAGATGTACATACAAAGATTTTACAAATGATATGGACTTATTGATTTATTGAGTTATTGCATAACCTCCTGGAATAATATGACCTGTCGATGTTATTGTTGAGATCATAAAGTTATATTTGGACACTTTGTGATGCCTCCATTGTGGTTGCGAACAAAGTGCTTCCCTATCTGCCAGTACATGACTGCAGGCCAGGCCACCTGCCTGGGGTGTTGCAATGGTTCCTGTCTGCATGTGTTTGCTCTCACGTAGTGACAGGGCTAAATGTGTTCGCCACCTTCTAATGAAGGGTGCACCATATTGAGACCTGCAGAGAACAGGATCATCCAGCTGGTGCACACATTGATCGCTTGAGTGCATCTTTAAACTTGTATGAATCCATTTAAATGCTATTTAAATGTACCAAATATATAGTATAATATAAGGTTGGTCCATACACAAACAGTGAGTGCACTTTGTACAGTAAGCTAACAGCCTAAACTAAATACCATACAACATCTGGCCTGCAGGGGGCACCAGCCTTTACGGAAGCATTTGAGAAGGCTTCCATAAACACACACAGAGCTAACACCTGTCTAGCAGTGGAGCACAATAGGATCAGTAGGGACCAAACAACGTGTTTCTAATTGAAGTGGTTTTCAAGAGGTTTTAGAGGAGCTCAGTTGAAAATGTTTTCACTGTTTACCTTAACCTTCACAAGCTTCCAAATGTCTTTCTGAATATGTCAAGGGAAGATTCGTGTACCTTTTGGAGAAAAAAAAGGGGTGAGTGCAAAGCAACCAAAAAAAATGTGTGTTTTGTTTTGCCTCAGCTCACCATGAAATCTGCTTTCATCTTTTAGATGTGGATCTGTGGAACACAACTGGAAAAAGCACATGGACATGCCTATGTGAGTGTGCATATGCTTATGGGAATCCATTTCATTCCCCCTACACTACCTAACCCCTTGTGTTAAATAGAACTACTAAACGGCAACCACGTAGGCATGGGTGGGCCACTCTTGACACTCTGGCCCACCCAATCAGAAGGCTTCCTTGCTTCTTGTTTAACATACGATGATAGGTCTGATTTTTTGCGATGTGTTAATGTTCGTCTTGGTGCCTGTAATAAGGCTTGATTAAACTGTGGTTTATTCAGGCAATAATAGTTGTGATGGAATATTTTTGTTAACATACGTTTCTGAACCTATCAAGTAGGAGAGAACCAGGCCCACCTGATTTACCCACATTGTGATTTCTGCCTACACTACTTCTGAACCGGTTTCATTTTATTTCTGTAGAATTTTTTTTTACCTTAACTTTACATCTTTAATTAAAACAAGAAGGTGAGTGAGGTCGGTCGTGGGCGGGCGAAGGTGTTTACCGCATTATCCCAATAAATCAGTCTTCGGTGGTTCTAACATGACAGAGGTGTGATGGCCTTGTGTTACAGTAAGACCTCTTGTGCTTGTGTTCACTGGTCTTTCATAACAAAGGCACAGATCTCCATGGTGCTTTTGATTTTCTTCATATATATATTGCATATCAGGTTTACAGAAGCATTTAATTTACTGTACAGACACACTGTTACTTTGAGCTATTGACCTCCTTTTCATTTGTAAGTTCTATAATATCATATAGCTGCATGATCTGGATTAAAGTCAGAGCTAAATATCTTAAATATGAAAATAGATTTTAGCTTAGGTTAAATATAAATGATAATAAACTCACCTGTTGAAATAGGTTTCTGGTTCTGCTACCATGAGAAACGGAGAGTATATTGTAGTGTTTGTACCAGTTGACACACACACACTGTTACAGTACATGTATCTGCACACTAATAAAGCTATTTATAAGTATCACCTGCTCCAGTGTGTATAGCATGCGAGGGTCTCTGTTTGCCAGTTTTACACAGCAACTGGCAAACATAATGACATACACTCCTTCAGGAATATTGATTCAGTCACCGTGGTGATTTATTATGCCCGTTGTGTGGTGGAAACACTGTTGGACAGCAAATCAACAAGACTTGTTGGAATAATAAAGACATGTTTTAAAGCGGTTCACTGTGTTGGCCAGACAGCTGTGAACATTCTGTTTACATTCTGTGACCTATGACCTATTTACATATCTTTTCAAGTTGGCCATCTACTTTAAACTTAGCATTTGTTGTGATTGTGAGACATTTATACACACTGTAAAAAGTGACCGGACAAGTATTCTCAATTTAGTGATGAGAAAAATCTATACAAAAGACAGTGCAGGCAAGCTCAATGCAGACCTGTTACAAACACGATGAGCTCTGACTGTAGAGATCCAGCTCCCGGTATAGCAGGTAGTTCTTTAATCTGGGTGGGAAAACTCCTGAATCCATGATCTCCAGGTTGGTGAGTCTCTTGAGCGCCAGTCGCTGCCTGATCTCCAGTCTGCACAGGTGCTTGAGGGAACGGGGGCTGTCTGTGCCACATGGGGTGCAAACATATAGTTAAGTATACATTTATAGTTACCGATAAAACTGATAGAACCACATAGAAGTGCGATGTGAAAATCGAAAAAAAATCAAGGTATGCGCAAAAGAATCTCTGATTGCCCCTTTAAGTACATCTTTAAAGATACACGCCTACGTTTTTTGATAGCGCTCCCAGAACCTTTCAGCCCCACCTCAACATTTATGAAACACAACACGTGCACGTGACCATAGGGTAGGACTAAAGAACGGCATGACCCCTTGAGAGCTGTAGGGGGAGGAGTAGAGAGGAATACAAGCCACTCAGAAGTGGAAGGGCCATGTGCTGTGAGTTTCAAACCAAACATGTGACGTTGGTTTCAAGCAATGCCGGACTCGAAATGATGAATGCACCTTTTTAAGCCAAAGCAAAAAACGGACGTGGATACTGAACTGTTTCGAAGGTTCTCGTAGAAACTTACTGAGGATGTCGTATATGTCGTCCCACTCCTGCGTCTTCTCCAGGATCAGTTTGAGTTTGGAGCAGATGTGGACACGGTTCACATAATCCAGGAGAATCCTCACCACGCTCCCAGAGAGATGCATTAGACAGCACAGGCCCATGAACTCACAGAACTGTAGGGAGCAGCATCAGGGGGAGGGTTAAAGAAGTAAAAGTGAACGTGGGCATTAATGTTTTCTGATCTGGGTTTGTAATTAGTGTAGTGTTGTACTGAGCTGAGCGGTTCATTATGAGCTCACTGGAATTTTCCTGTCTGTGTCATCCTCAGTGTCGGCAGCATTGTCATGGTTACAGAGAAAGCATTTCTCCACATCGTAGCCACTGTTGAGCAGCAGTCGCATCATGACCTCGTCCTTCAGGCAGTACTGCAGCGCCGTGGGGAACACGGTGTCGCTCACCACGTTGAAGTAGCAGTTCACGTCCGCCTTGAAGGTCAGCAGCAACCTCACTATGTCGTACCGCCCGGACCGCACCGCCACTAGGAGGCACTGCAGCGGGTCCAGGTCCGTCTTGGCCCCCGCCCTCAGCAGGAGCTCTGTGCACGGCATGTCGCCGTTGGAGACGGCGAAGTACAGGGCACTCCTCCTCATGTCCCGGTAGTTCTCCGCGTGGCGCATGTTCATGCGGTAGTTGACGTCGTAACCACTGGCCAGAAGGAGCTCCAGGCAGCGGGTGTGGCCCCCATCCGCCGCCGAGTGGACTGGGCTTTGGCCCGCCTCCTTGATGGCCTTCCTGGTGGTCAGAAGAACCAGCATCTTCACAGCTCTGTGCACAGGACATAGCCAAGTGTCAAATGTATTGATATAGCCATGCTCTTTACTTGATGAAGGCTAGAGATGGCGCAGGTCTAGAAGACAAACTACAGTAATCCGTGTGTTCAGAACATGGACCATTTCTTTAAAAGATTTACTAGCGTGAATATAGTAAATCATACTTAAAGATACACTCCTCGATAGTGCGCCCGAGTCCCCAACCCCTTCCCAGCTCACTGTTCGTGCCTCTGAAACACAACTGTGCACAGAAGTGCACGTGGCTGTTGGGGGAGCGGCAGAGAACAGTGTGGATGTCTGTGAGTGTAGTAGGAGGAGGAGTAGAGAGGAATGCGAACGGGAGTTTCAAACAAACAAAAACAACACCTTTTTGGTTTTACCTACAAAGGGAATTCCTCACACAAATCAAGGAGTATACCTTTAAAACAAAAAAGAAAAAATAATTGAGTACAGTCCTAACTGTCACAAAAAGACAACAACTCACCATGACAGAAAAATGTCAATTATGACTAATAATAACAACAGGATGACTCGAAATACATCTTGTATAATGTATCCTGTTATCCTCTAAAGCAGACTCACTCGTAATGGCCTGCATAAGCTGCCTTGTGGATGGGCAGGTGTCCTGTTATGCAGGGCAGGTTCGGGTTAGCTCCGTTTGCCAAGAGAACCCGAACGCAATCTGGATTTCCTGATCCGGCTGCGTCTATCAGAACGCTTTCCCCATTGAAGGCTTGGGAGTTCACCCTGCTACCTAATGGGGTTGGTTGCACAGTAAAACAGCCATCACTTTGACAGAACATAGTGGTTACTGTAATTAACCTCACATCATGTATGTACTCTCATGTAGGTATTATTGTTATGGCAGGGTTTTCCAATGGAAAACTCTAGAAAGAATGGATGTACCATCTGGTCCACCACTCACCACAGTTGAGCAGAATCTCTGTGATATGAGAGTGGCCCTGCTCCGCGGCCACAGACAGAGGCGTCACCCCCATGACGTCCTTCTGGTTGACCCGGGCACCGTTCCTTAGCAACAGCATAATGACGCCATGGTTGCCCACCTTGGCGGCCTCGTGCATCGCCGTCCACTTCTTGTGACAGGCTTGCTCCACCCAGGCCCCGTGAGCCAGCAGCATGTGGGTCATCTCATAGGAACCAGCCCTCACCGCTGTCATGACAACCACAGATGTCCATCAAAGCTCCCTTTCACAGAATAATGTAACTGATGCCTTGCCGAGAAATAAAGTGTTCTCTTATTCATTAAAGGTACACTGGTTGAAACCAACCTACACATGCACCTCCCGCCCCTCCTCCACTCACTCCTCTCTACTACTCCCCCTACATCTCTCAAGAGGCCCACACTGTTTACTACCCCCTATCCCTATGGCAGCCCGTGTTGGTTGCCAAATGTGTTTCAAAACATAAACAGTGAGCTGGGGAGGACATTTGGGGTTCCAGGAGTGCTACAAAGCAATCAAGAAGTGTACCTAATAAAATCTGATAGATACTATTAGGAGCAGTGTTGATTATTATCAGATGGATGCTATTGCCTTACAGATACATCAATTATTTCTTTACGGGTTGCCTTAGTAACCCTGGCAGTTTTAGTGCCTTGCTCTACCAACTGTCAGACACTTGGACCCACAACCCCTGGCAGTGTTACAATTAATGCCATAGTTTATGCATTGGTCTGAACAGGGCCTGGTGCGCAGAGCTCCTGAGAGCCACCTGACAGGCGGTCATGCATGACATGGTTCTGGTGCCATGTGTTACCCAGCAGGAGAGGGGACTCGTTCCTGCTGTTGGTGTTGTGAGGGGAGGCGCCATGCTGCAACAAACACCTAACATTCTCCACCAAGCCGGCTTTGGCTGCCAGAGTCAGGGGCGTCTCGCCCCCCATTGTTGTCCTCTCCTCCAGCCTATTTGAAGCCACTGGGGGCGGTGGGGGTGGGGGGGTCAAAAAAAGAAAAACGCATCAAGGTCAGTTGGGAGATTCCTAGAGTTCAGATGTGATGGACGCGCATGCTACCCTCAACACTATTGGCTGTCCTCTACGTTTGGCATCAATGGATATGTGTGTGTGTGTGTGGGGGGGACCACTGGGCTTTTTATCTGACAGCCATTCACAGTGACATCACAGATATTATAGGTGCTGAGTTTTGTTGACATTTGTGTTAATCTTGCATTAGCTGCCATGATTTATAAAGTAGCACTTTAATTAGATGTTTAACCAATGTGCTGGTTTGGCCATATGGGGGTGCTATAATGCAATGGAAGACTGTACCTTTAAGTCTTTGTTTTATGAGGTGCCAAATGATAAATATGTTATTAAATGAACATATTTGTAATTTGGTAAATTGTATTTATTATAATATATAACTGTGTTTCATAAAAAAGTAATTAAATAGTAATATATATAATAATAGTAATATATATAATAATAATTAATAATTCTAATAGAATTCCAGTATCAAAAGAAGGTATTAAAAGTGGGAGCATGGACGTACCTCGTAGCACGGTCTCCAGAACCTGGAGGACAGGCTGCGAGGCGGCTCTGTGCAGTGGAAGCCATCCTCGGCTGTCCAGCTGACTGAAGATGAAGGAGTGATGCAGCATCTCCCTGAGCACTAAAACATTACCTGCACACCGTGGTGGGAAACCAGTTAGAACTACAACACAAACCGCTCTTTCTTCACCGTTCCAGTCGCACTTTGTGACCTCCCCTCGGTAGAGCTGACCACATGAATTTGTTCACCTGCCCTCCCTCTCTACAGCATGCATTGTCTCTCTCCCTTCTCTGCGGGCTGTGCCAGGGAATGGATATACCGGCTGTCAATGCGGACACTTGTTTACCATGTGACTCTGGCTGCTGGCACTGTCAGGAAGTTAAATGGAAACAGGAGAGCCCGATTCAGTGATGGTCTGATACATACCTTGCTCTATTGCAGCCAGAACTCTCAGATTTTCATCTGATACTTGTAAACTATTAACAGGGGAGAGAAAACATACAATAGTTAACTGTTTCTGTAATAAACATCAGGTACAGCTAGGTTTTAGTTATGTAGCTTCCATACCTGGCATCAGACTTCAGAAAGGCATCCTTGCATGAATCATGAATGCTCAGCTGAATGATGTAGTCGCTGAGTGGATCTTCATCCTCATATGTATTCATAACTGCTCTAAGGCTGAATTTAGATGTGCACAGTATGGTCAATAAAGCCAGCATCACATCACATCACATATTTTCACCACACCTTTCTATACATGAAGGTTTAAAACATTTCCAGACTGTGAAATTAATTTAATTTAAATCCCATACATGAATACACTTTACACAAAATACACAATAATACACAAAATCTGCTGTGAAAAGTGTAGAAAAACATCCTGCAGAAATATCATTCAACTGAAATAACCGTGTTTCACTCAAATTCCTCTATAGCCAGAGAAATCCCTACTCACCTGTAAAGTCTGTTCCCCAGTCACCCCAGCCAGACTCACTACAGCGACCAGGAGGGTGTTTTTATATTTAGGCGTGGCCTGCTTCCATTGCATCCAAATTCAAAGAATGTGAGCCAAGCCTAGCTTTGTGCTGACCTTACTGCTGCCTCGCTCTTCCCTATAGCTGGTAGCTCTTTATGGCTATAATGATAAACAAAGCAAGGGTCGCATGTTCAGACCGCACACACCTGGACTGGTATTTTAAACATAGTGGGGTTGGGGTAACATGTGCTGTTGTGCCATTGTGTTTTTTAAGCTGGGTCTTTAGGGGGCTGCTGGCTAGAATCCCACATTCATATCATGGAATATGGGAATTCGATGGCCTAAGGCATTTGATTTGGCCCACAACTGTTTCATGGAAGCTGAATTCAGTCTATTGTTCACTGTAATAGCTTACTTTATTTAAGAAATGGAATGGGATTGACATTAATTTAACATTGAGCATAGTGATTTCCTGTTTTACTGTTTCGGAGACTAGACCAGATTAGAGTTAGGCTATATGATAGGCTACATTATTCAGGCATTGTGTCAAGATGCGACAATAGACATGCAGAGCCATATGTCGACTTGAGCTTGTAGGCTGACTGCTTTAGCTAATATCTTATATAGATTGAAAGCTTTGGTCATAATACCATGCAGGGTGGCCTAATACCAGAGATAATACCATGGGTAATGCTCTTGAGCAAGGCATGTGAACCCCTGCTAAACCATCAAAGTAGAGAATGTTGTTTTATGCTAATGAACCTTGTGATTATACATATATATATTATACAATAAATATGATTATACATATTTATTGAATATCCCTGAGAGCAAGTTCTATAAGTACAGACAGAAATAGAAATAAAGAAATCTCTGTTTGCTATGATGCCTTCTCGTCCAACAGTGGACCCAAATTCAATGTGGCATTTTAAAATGTTTAAATGTCAGATCCCAGCCATAGACTGTATAAATAAATGGACAAACCCTCCGTGACGTCACCCATAGATTTTCTGAAGAACGGGTTTGAAGCCAAGTGTGCTGGCTCTGGCCTTCGCCATCTTGGCACTGCCTGATTCCCGCCCTCCCGGCTATATATAATGGATGGATAAATTGATGGCTTAATATAATTTAACTAATGAGTTATATAAAAATAATGTAAAAATTCACCCCCCGTATAGTCATGAATGGGGAAACTAGCTATAGAGACCAAAACCGTTTTTTGTAACAGACTGTAAACATGTTTATTTCTGCTGTAAAGTTGGACATTTTAACATGGGGGTCTATGGGGATTGACTAGCTTTTGGAGCCAGCCTCAAGAGGCCATTCGAGGAACTGCAAGTTTTGGCAAGAATCGAATGTTGCCGCTTGGTCCCAGCCCAGGCCACGTGGTGTGTAGTTGGGCGGGTCTCCAGGATGCATGCCAGTTGATGTAGATCAGAAGATTATCAGAGCTTTTCGGGGGCCAACATGTCGCTTCCTCTTGACTCTGTGCTTCTAGAATAGCAATAGAGAATAGCCTATGACATTCTGCATACTTCTAACTCTGCAAGCACAACACAAAAATAGTCCTCTAATTTACTAAAAATGAAATCATAATAATCCACGAAACCTTTATCCTTCCTGTATTTTTGAATGCATTTGGATATTGGGTATTTGCATTGTAAAGCGGAAATACAATATAAATACAATTCTATGTAAAATAAAATAAAAAGTTTCATAACAGAATCTAATGGAAGAAAGGAAGGAAGTTGCTTGCCGTTACCATGCCGACGCATACTCTTCGGATGACCGGTTGACTCTATCTTATATTCAATTACATGCATGCACCAATAAGACAACGAAAGCTCCGGGTAGACGTTAATAATGCTGACAGCAAGTTAATACACGTTTTAACGTTGTTTGAATACCATATTGACATTGGATTAACGTTACTACGTCTGCTGTCGGTGGCGTGCTAACGTAAAGCTAAAGTAGAGAAACATTTATTTCGTAAGTAACATTTTAACGGCAAGTTGATTGCAACAGCCACCGGAATGTCGGAACCAAGGGATAGTGAAGAACAAGTGCAAGAGGAGAATAGAAACACAGCAGAACTGGACGAAATGGAAGACATCGCAGTCGCGGATACACAACAGAATAACAAGGAGCCGCAAGGGGGCGACAGCGATCTGGAAAACGATGTGCCAACCTCAGGTGAGGTCTGCACTAAAGCGCCACCTGGACACTTTCAGCAGTGAAACAAATCAAACAACTCACAGGGTGCTGTTTGCTCTGTCTTTTGCCCAGTTTTGTTTGTGAACACGGTACTGAATATTATAAGCAGGTGAATGCTCAGCATGTTTGGGTAAATTGGCTTGGTTTGATCCATCTGACTTCCAAATATATTCTTCCTCAGGCATGGGCATGCACGAGAACACGTCACAGACTGATATTCCCAAAGAGGATGAGCAAAATGAAGAGTCCACTCAGCCAACATCTAACATTGCAAACTCAACAGCAACCGGTAAGGCCCTGGACTTTCAATAAGTTACCACAGTACCTAAGCTCTATTATTATTTTGCTTTATTCTTCTCTCCTCTCATCCTTTCCCCTAATTCTTACTCACTGTTTGAAAAAATCTGCTTTGTTTTGACTGTCAAAGCACTTTGTAAACTCTGTTTTTAGGTTCTCTTTAAATAAATAAATAAATGTATTATTATTATTATTATTATTATTATTATTATAAATGGACTGAAAAATCAATCACAAAACACTACACCTGTGTGTTTTATTCCAGTGAAGATCGTGCTTCTGCCTGAAGCCCAAGTGATGACCATGGCGTTTGCTATTGGACTCAGCATTCACCACCTCAAGCATCACTTTGCCAGCGATCTGAAAGTGCCCCCAGAGGTGCTGCAGGTCTCCCTAAATGGTAATGATCATTGTGTTGTATGGGGAAAGGTTGTATAGAATTAAAGCAGCGTGTGATTATCATTCAAATGCCTTCCCATGCATTAGGAATATTCAAGGTAAATGCACGTTTTCATAGCCAGGCAAAGTTGGAGGATTTTCAAATCCGCACTTCGATTAACAGGGTAGACAGCAGAAACACAGAACATATTTAGGATGTTGTTTTTTTATCCTCTCCCAGGAAGCGTGGTTGAGGAGCACAAGACCCTGATGGAGCTGGGGGTTCAGCCCCATGGGACCGCCCAGCTGGAGATGAGCTCCACAGACCCCGGCAACCACCCCCTCCGCCCTCCCACCCGGCCCCCCCAGCACTGCAACACGTCTGACGTCATCACCGTCCGCGTCGACACAGGCACGCCGGTTCCCATCCAATTCTGTACACGTTGGTTCTAGTTTGAGCTCAGGCTGCGGCACGACTGGTTCACGCTTCTAGGGGTGGGATGGGATTTGGACACATTGTCTAGGTTAACCTGTTCCATCAGCCCCCTGTTCGGAGGATTTCATTTTAAAAGATAAATGAGGCTGATGACACAGTCTAGTGGTTAGTTTTCTGCCCACAGCAATAGCTTTCAGCCCCCTCATAAGGAAGCTGATCATAGCTCACAACCAGATGTGACCCATTGATAGAGGAAAAGTCCTCGATCCTTCTGCAGTCACCAGGAACAACTCAAAGATCGATAGCTGGAGTAACAGAAATCTTTATTTGTAGCTGAGCTCAGAAAAAGAGTCACATACATACACATGGTATTTAATGTCTTCTAACAAAGGGAACACGTTTTATTCTGTAGACATGGCCAAAGACTGTTATTGCATTGCATAGGTAAATAATGACTCAAGCGGTTGTGAGCGGTGAACAGCATGGGCGGACCAGACATCTGGCCTTTTCACACTTCTGTATCTACAGGGTTCAGACATCGGGCATAACCAAAAATAAAACATTCAGTTGCATTCGGTAATATTCAGTTCATCATTGAGTTCGTCATTGATTCTAGACATATTTTGCGTAATATTCATGGCACATAAAGGTTACAGTTGAAACCAGGTTACATGAACACATGAACACATGTAACCTGGCGAAGATAATAACATAAAGTAAAAATTTTATTAAAGAGATAATAAACAAACAAAAATTATACTATTATTAATACAAAGCGTCTTGTACCCTGTCCAAGGGGGAGCCAGTGCCTTGCAACTGTAGACTATTACACTGGACACTGCTGTAGTTCTGCTTTACATAGTTTCATTAGGCTGCCATAGCCATGCCTGTAGGTACATTCTCTCTCTCTCTCTCTCCCTCTCTCTCTGGGTGCTAATCTACCTCCGCTCCCCTCCTCAGGTCCAGAACAAGGAGCGTGCCAGGAGGTGGTGGTGGAAATCGAGCGCCCCTCGCAGAGGAAGGCCTTCCTTGGGGGCTACAGACACAGGCTGACGGGCCTGGAGTTCCACCATGCATCAGTGCAGACCCTCCCGAAGAGGAGATCCCCCGGCGCCCCAGTTGTCAGTGCCGACACACAGGTGATGGCCCAGATTACATTAGATTAACATGATATTATATTGAGATTAATTAGATTTTATTTTATTATATAACATTATATTAGATTAACATGATATTGGATTATATTGGATTATTCAGTATAACATTATATTATATTAAGATTAGTAAAATTAGTAATCTAATAGTTAGATATTAGAGTCAATTGACATGATATTAGATTGAGAATAAGATTATATTAGATTTTACACAGTATATTAGATTATATAACATTATATTAGATTAATTTGACATTAGATTCGATTTTACACATAATACATTATATTAGGTTGGATTCACTTTAATACATGATACACTGCATAAAAAGTAGACTACATTTCACTCTGAACATTAAAAGTATTGTTATAAATGTCACCATACACATGCATTAATGCTTTTCTTCTGTACTTTCTGAGGAGATCAATGGTTGTATACCATTGACCTATATATGGAAAGCCATAGGCAGGCCTTTAAATGGATAAAGACCTGGATATAAGGACTATTTATGTAGGCATGCATATGTGCATTATGGCAGCATTCAAATTACCCAGTGCCCTATAAACCCTGTGGCGTAGTCACTTGGTATGCATGGCTAGCCTCTGACCACAGCTCTGGGGCCACTATGGCACATATGTACCCACATGTACACACACACACACACACATATATTCACAGACCACATTTAAAGCCTACGGGACCCACACACCACTCCAACCTGATCACACATCAGAGAGCAGCTTGCTAGCGCACCGTCTCATCTTTGTATACTGACTAACATTGGAGTATGAAGGGTGGGACGTCTCCCCCCCAATATTGGAAACAGTTGTCCCACCCAAAAATTAGACCGCGGGGGAGAAAATACTGGAGCGGGTCCTCTTCCAAGGAGAGCCTGTCATGTTGCCCTGCCATATTTCTACAGTAGCCCAGAACAGACAAACAACAGAGCACTGGCTCTAGAGGGCTTTGATTCATAGTAGTAAATGTGTATAAATTGTATAATATCACACCTCAGAATCTCCCCACTCTCTGTCAGACACGATCATTTTGGGGTTTATGATCATAGACTGTATAAATAAATGGACAAACCCTCCGTGACGTCACCCATAGGTTTTCAGAAGAACAGATTTGAAGCCAGACTCCCGCCTAACTCCCGACTATGTGTAATAAATGGATAAATTGATGGCTTAATATAATTTCAACTGATGAGTTATATAAAAATTCACCCCGCATACAGTTGTCATGAATGGGGAAACTAGCTATAGAGACCAAAACTGTTTTTTGTACCAGGTTTATTTCTGCTGTAAAGTTGGACATTTAACATAGGGGTCTATGGGGATTGACTCGCTTTTGGAGCCAGCCTCAAGTAGCCATTCGAGGAACTGCAAGTTTTGGCACTTTCTTATTGGCTTCATTTCTAAGAATCGAACGTTGCTGCTTGGTCATGACACTATTTAGTTAGGATTTCAGCTTTGGCAGTACTTCAAAAGCTCCATAATTCATTGGTGTACGCAAAAGGAGAATTCCCCTATGGAGATTAATAAACTATCACTCAATAGTGATCGTAGAATGTAGAACAACATTTGGTCAGACATCGTTTTAAGAGGCACACATTTGCATACATTTGTGGAACGCTTTACCATCCGAAAACATTGACAAAATTCAAGGTTTTTAATACACATTTAAAGCAATGGCTGAAACTGAAACAACTCTGTGAACACTGACTGTATAGGATACAATACAATGCATACAAAAATAAGGTTGCACATGTGAGCATGCACAGACATATGCACACTTCTTATTTTGTGTTCTTGTATTGTTAAATGTTTATAGACTGTTTTATAATGATTTCTACACCTACATAGGCCCATACCTTATTTCATGTACGGGATGTATTTATTGTATGTAATTTTATAGCCTAACCAGGGACAGGGGTTGCAAATTATTCATGGCCAGCAACCTGTATGCATGGAATCTACTTTGTATTCTTTATAAAGCAATGTTCTATGCAATTGTCCCTGTCAAATAAACATTAAATTAAAAAAATTAATAGATACCCAGTGCCTTTTCCACACGCCACACATGCTGCGACTCAGGGAAATAAGAGCCCCTGGCATTGGAAGTGACTCACCAGACCCAGCCGATGATGCAGTGCAGTTCAGGATGTTTCATTAGACCGTTCTCGGTTAAGGTTTTACCTGGTAGAGGGACTATAACACCACCTGTGCACAAGCATACACAGGGACGCTGACAGTAGTAAAAGGAGCCATAAATGTACCCATTCCTCTACCAACTATACTGTAGTATCAGGAATTACAACCCTCATATCTTATACAGCATATTATGTGGGGGCAGTATATTCTAGTGATCTGAGTGTTGGTATTGTACTCATTGTAAGTCGCTTTGGAAAAAAGCGTCTGCTAAATGACCCAATTACCTTAACTGCCCGTGTTGCACTGTAAAATACACCTTTAATTCTTCTTCAATTCTTCTAAATCATGTTTGTGTCCTAAATGCTTATTTAGATTAGATAGGATGTACTAGATTTTTCATTAGAGATACTTGATGATTTAATCAATCTGAAATAATTATAATTAATAATAATACAAATAACATAATAATATACAGTAATATAAAAATAATAATGATTTTACAAATCCTCTAAAAGCACCTTGCAACCCCTCCAAGGGCCCCAGCTTGAACACCACGGTTCTAAACAGCTCCTACCCACAGAGCTAATTGAGCAGATTCATTTTCCAGTATGTGTTGTTCTACACTTTACCAGTGCATTGGATCACGACAGGTTTCCGATGGTTGCTTTTACAATGCATGGTGTGTATTTTAGTTGTCTTATGGATGGAAGGGGTTAACTGGCGTGCTCCAGAACAGGTTGACTTACACTGGCTTGCAGCAATCAAAGCTGTGACCTTTAGCTGGCATGTAACCACGTTGTAAACCCGCCAACCAGCCATTTGTTGTTCATATCTGCACGTTGCTCACTCAAAGATATTAACTGTATTTCGCTGTGTCATTTTCATGACAGCACGTCTAATACTGTATGTCTCTCACTTTGTCAGGTTTTGCTCTCGTAACTATACTGCAGAAAATCAAAAGCACAAAAAATATAATGCATATACTGTATGTAAATAGTTTGAGATTGTTGCATTATTGGCAATTAATTTTAATATTGTAATGTAACGTACGCTTACTACACTACAGCAACATTTATTACTGTTCTATCATATTTTTTACAGCGAATGCTTATGGTAAAATTGTAATGCAGTGTAATACGAGTCATCGCCATCACAGGTCACTTTATGAGTCTCCTTTTTATATTGTTGTGTCTACATTTAGAGCCAGCTACTTAGCTAGCTAGCATGTGCACTTTATGTAGCTATGCTTACTGTCTGGGGGTTTATTCCATGTTTCATGTTGGTCCGTGAGAAATGCAAGGAACATGTAAGGACTAAGAAATGAATGACAGCTGATCTAATGTTCCCTCCTCTATGTGTACTCTGCTCAGACGGTCACGACGAAAGAGCAGGGGCAACAGTGTCCCACCGATGTCTCTACCCAGATGACCACCATCGGCTGCTACGTCTCCTGTGCCGGTGACAAGCTGGTTGCCCCCGGCAACTACATCCCCGCCCACCTGTATCACAGCAAGAGGCTAGCAGCAGTGAGTGAACTTAGCAGCGTGGTTGGGTGTGTGTATGGTGTGTGTGTGTGTGTGTGTGTGTGTGTGTGTATATGGTGTGTGTGTCAGGGTTTCCGCAAGTCCTTAAAAGGTCTTCAATCTAATTCAGTAATCTGAATTTTGCAAATAAAATGTTTTGTTTTTTTTGTAGAGAATTTACAATGTGGGCTTATAATGTGTGTGGTGGTGTCGATGATGAAAGGTTTTGCTTCGTTGAGATAAGAAGGGGATGTTACGAGAGGTCACATGAGCCAATTCGAGAGCGTTAACAGCCAATCCGGCTCTAGTATTGACGTAGTGGCACTTGTGAAGCCATGGATTCAAAACAACTCTCTTTAGAAACACACACTCCAGTATGTCCACCATTTCTGTTCAGTCTATGTTTACAGCATGCGTTATGGCCCCCCCCCCCCTAGGTGCTGACTCTACAGAAGTACGTGCGAGGCTGGAGGGCCAAGCGTCTGACGGTGGAGTTGAGGGGGGCTCGGGACACGCGGCTGGCCTGGCTGCGCATGCAGGAGACGAGGAGAAGGGAGGAGAAGGAGGAGCAGGTCAGGGAGCGACGCGACAGGATGACCAACCCCCGCAGTGGGCGGGACCTGACCCTGATTTACAACGCCCTGGAGAGTAGGCTGTCTGTCTGCCTTTCTGTTGGCCTGTCTGTTTATCTGCCTGCCTGCCTGCCTGCCTGCCTGTCTACCTGTCTGTCTCTCTGTCTGTCTGCCTGTCTACCTGCCTGCCTGCCTGCCTACCTGTCTACCTGTCTGTCTCTCTGTCTGTCTGCCTGTCTGTCTGTCTGACCTTACAGGGCTCTACGCTTACATTTTCTTCAAAGAGCACCGTGCTCCTAAGTTAAAAGATTTAGCATCACAGCCAAAAGTTTGGGGGCACAGTGAAAATGAGCATTGTGTGCACATAAAGTGCATACCGTACCATAAAGTGCAAAGGCCTAACACGACCCTTTTACCCACAAAATCGCAACAGATCATTTCTCTTTAATTATTTAAATTGAATATCAAGCAATCTGCAATTAAAATGAACCATGCGTAAGTAGTATGACATGACCAACCTCACCTCTACTGTAATACAAAACAGGAGGTGGAATTGTCAATTGAATCTTCTATTCAAGCCAAGTTTTAGCCCACATCCCACTGTGGTCAAGTGAGCCAGCGTTTGTAAAAAGACGGTCTCGCCAGCCAGCTATGCCCTGTGGAAATCTAAAGAAATAGGAACTAAACTCGTAAATATATACATATCACACACTGTAAATATTACAGTGTGTTTCATCCTGTTTGACCTTTCAAAAAATAATATCTGCAATAGATTTGCTCAAAATTTCACAGAATGTGACATGGTCACATGCTGTATATTGAATTCATTTCACTTAGAAATTCTACAGTAGAATATCTCCATATTTAATGTGGGCATGGAGAAGGGCAACCAACAGGAATGTTGAGCAAGCCAATTTTTACAACTGCCTATTAACATTCATAGCCTTATGAAACAATGCAACGCGTCGCTTCACTCTGAACTAAAAGCTACTGCACACATAAACATGCAGTACAATAAAACACAGGCTGGCGAGGGCACTTCATAACACTGCGCAATTGGGCAGATTTGAGCTAGAGGGAATGGTGGTTAGAAGTCACTCGCACTCGCCTAAAGATTTTTTCACGTTCGCACACCGATATTTGGTCGCACTGTAGAGCCCTGCCTTGTACAGGGCTCTGTCTGTCTGTCTGTCTGTCTGTCTGTCTGTTTATCTGCCCTCCTGTCTGTCTGTCTGTCCGCTCCCTATACTTTCTGTCTGTCTGCCTGTGTGTCTGTGTGTCCACTCCCTATACTTTCTGTCTGTTGGCTGGCTGGCTGGCTGGCTGGCTGGCTCTCTGCCTGCATGTC
Organism: Percopsis transmontana; assembly: GCA_025447815.1. Classification (NCBI taxonomy): domain Eukaryota; kingdom Metazoa; phylum Chordata; class Actinopteri; order Percopsiformes; family Percopsidae; genus Percopsis; species Percopsis transmontana. The sequence continues at coordinate 53,344 of JAOEHI010041001.1, forward strand.
TGTCTCTTGTCCTCCTCTCTCTTCTCTACCTGTTGCCTGCCTGCCTGTTCACGTGTGTGTGTGTGTGTGTGTGTGTGTGTGTGTGTGTGTGTGTGTGTGTGTGTGTGTGTGTGTGTGTGTGTGT
>JAOEHI010041002.1:0-21945 GCA_025447815.1 Percopsis transmontana
AGAGAGAGAGAGAGAGAGAGAGAGAGAGAGAGAGAGAGAGAGAGAGAGAGAGAGAGAGAGAAAGAAAGAGAGAGAGATTTAATCACTGGACAAACAAAGAGGTGTGTGAGTGTGTGTAGACTAGTCTGTATGTGGAACTTTCCAACCACAGTTTAAGTCCATGCAAACAAAACCCTAAAAAATACAACTAAATGGCATGAATTGTATTTGACAGACAGAATGCAAATGAACTGATTGAAGTCCTAACAACACATCAAATATATATACGTGTGTACAACTGATCTAAGTAAAAGCTGAGGCCTGTGACAAAAAAAACAGAAACATAAAACTGCAGCACACAACAATAAAAGAACGAAACCTAGAAGAAATGGAAATCAAAGGTTGATGATATAATTGATTAGAATTTGCGTCAGACAATAGCTCATTCATATATCTCCAACAACTTTCAATGTGTGTGCCGTACAGGACAGACTCAACACTCAAGGTACGTCAAGTAGCACAAGTCTGTGCTCTGATTGGGTGTTTTTTGGTGGGTGGGCCAGCTTTTTGATTGGGCCCCCCGTGGAGCTGGGCCTGTAGCCTCATACCTACAGTACCTACGACCAATTCACAGCCGTGCGGATATTCTGTGTGACAGCACTCCCGCTCATGTGATGAGGAATTAACACAAAAATGTTTTTCAGTTTGGAAGAAACACCACATTTCAGTGGAATGAGGTCTAAAGTAACTAAATTAACTTGAAATGGTGCCAATGAAAGACCCTATTTTATTTGAACTCCCTTGTTACTAGTGCTCAGAACAAAAGTTTACAATTGTAATATTTATTCACTTGAGAATGTAACACAATCGCCATTGAACTTTTGATTAGTTTTACTGTTATACATGTAACAAAATGGCATGCTTATAGTTTTCCATAAATTACATAAATTGTAATGTTTATTGATTTATTTTATGTTTTATGACCACATACTATTCCCAAAATGTTACAATAAATAAAAAATAAAAAAACTTTTTATTGAACATTTCACGTGTTACTAAAGTGATTTAAAAGCCATGAGCTATGCTGACGAGTCACGGTACGCCACGCCCACGTTGATCCAGCCCACAGGGCAACTACTAGGCCTTAAAGGTCCAAGTTGACTGACTATGACAGTAGCACACTGGTGCTTTGGCTAAGGGAGAGTTCATTACTTGTGAGAACTCTTGATAACTACAGTACTTTGAATGCCTTATGGTTTCTACTAAAGCATGCAAGGCCACGTCCATAATAGCACGGGTATAAAGTTTTGACCACGCTGCCACACTACCGTTTTCGCATGCTTTTAAAAAAGTGTAACACCTCTACACTCCATATTATGCCTAAGCTGCAAAAAGTAACTTTAGACTGGAATGATGAGGTGTTTGGGTTCGTTTCTTTAAAGGTAGCTACCACAAAGGTTTCGCTATTTTGGGTTAATCATACACTAAAACATGCATGGAACATCTATAGTCCTGTATAGAAACAACTGACCCTAGACAACTCTTTAAAAAGGAAAAATAAGTAAATCTTCAGTATTGTTTACTGAAGGTTTACCTAAATGTAAAAATAGTATTTGACCAAAAACATATAACACAAAATTCACAAAAACACAAAAACTTTAAACTAAAATATTAAAGTAATATTACACAAAATTACTCCATACACAATTTTTCCTCTATAACAGTTTGAATTTAAAACTCCTAAACTCACACAAAGATTTTCCCCTCGTTAGGAGGTTAAAACTTACTCACACTCGATTTACCACTGTGGTACCACACATACATACACACACACTCGCACCAAAACAAAAAAATGTGCAGGCCTGATTGCTCGTGAGCGGTGCGGCCAACAGAACGTTATCTTCAGTGAGGCAAACACACAGAAAGTCTTACAGTTCAACTTACAGTTCAATCCAATCTACGTTTCTTTCTTCTTCTTTTTTTTACTTTACATGTTTACACGTTAAAGTAAAAATATAATTCCATTCCAATACGGTACTGTTATAGTCATAGGCGGTTTTGCCATAGGGCATAGGTAGTCAATTGCCTGGGGCCTCGTATGCCAGGGGGTCTCATGAATTTGTGTTTTGGGTGGTGGCAGTGGTAGCGATCTGTGATACATTGTTTCAATAATGGTAAAAAAGCAGCACTAGTACATGCACTAGTGTTACATGTCCCATTGTGGATGATACTCCATGTTGTTGTTCCATGATGTTCCATGTGTCTGAATTATTGGGTTAATTTTGAGTAACAAAAGGTTGAAACAAACCATTTTTTGGTGTTTGATAGATGGTGAAAGAATGGACTTTACTTTCTTTTTTTGGAGAGAATTTAAGTAAGTCATATTAGATCAGTCTCTAAGACAAGCTATGAGACAGGAATAGTTTTATATTTATTTTGATAGCTACTAAAAATACATGATGAAAAGATGTTTAAAAAACGAAATCCTGGGAAGCATGCTCAGAACTCCAAGTAGAGGCTTAGCCCCCAAATCCATGAATCTCTAGTGACGTCTGGCCAATAGGCTGTTCTATTGATTATAATAAGTGTTCTTTTTTATTTTGAACTTTTATGTACAAGCTTTTATAGGGAAGAATAGTTGTTGAGGGGGGCCTCCATGCCTGTGTTAGCATGGGGCCCCCAAATCACTAAGTCCGCCCCTGGTTATGGTATGCCCTGCATCATTATTTACTCTTTTTTTCCACTGTCTTTGTCGCCTAAGTAGTAGAGCTTGCAAGCAACTTTTTTAAACCATCCACCTGAGATTGTATTCACATTGTATGTCTATGTGACGCAAGGTGAGTGGAGAACATAGACTGTATAATGCGGAGAGTTCCTGGTGTCTGGACATTAGAAGATCTTTACACCATTCTTCAGGAAGCGTTTAATCGTTCAGAAAACTATTGCTCGCCCATAGCTTATCCAAAAATGTTCTTTATGGGCGGTAGGTGCTAAGCCAAGTCATGTTCCAGCCTTATGCAATTTTTCTACTCCCTGCCAAAATCCTACCACTGCCAAAATAGCATGTGTGATCTTGTGATCTTGCATGTGACAACAGCAATGCTGAAAAGCTCCGGTTCTGTGCTGGAAAACGACATATTAGTCTGGATGGCGGGCTAAAACTGAGAAAAAAAGATGCGTTTTCCAACGAAACCATGCTAGTGTGGACAGGGTCTAAGATAAGGTTCCTTAACAGTTCAATTAAATGCTACAGGTATGTTAATAAGGCTTATTGCTTTGTCAATGAAGCCCTCTCGATGTATCTCATTTGGTTGTGTTATTCTCCCTCCCCCTCTCTTTCCTCCCTTCTAACACTTAAATCCTATATTTGAGCATTGAATCTTCTGCTTCCCACGGACACTAAAACCAGTAAAGTAAGACAGGCTGTGCTGGCTGACTGCTCAAAACGGTGCGCCAAAACACCTTTGGCCAGCCTACTGTTGTCCTGTTTTTAAACACGCTATGCCGTATTAACTGCGGCTCTTTCGGTAGCTCTGCCTAAGCCTCCATCTGTCTGCCTTGTCTTTCTCTTTATCTGTGTGTGTACGTGTGTGCAAGAGCAAGTACTGTACATGTGTGTGCTTACAGACCCTGTTGCCACCCTGCCCCACCCTGCCCCCCCCTGCCCCACCCTGCCTGGTCCTGTGTTTCTATCCTGACATGGCACCGGGCAGCCGCGGAGCTTCATCGGCGCTTGGCAGCGGTGTCTCCATGGCACCGGACAGCAGGACTCCCGGGGCGCTGGGAGGTGGGGGAGCCTCAGCGGCTTCTCCACGCCGCTGGGCAGCAGGGCCTCCACGCTGGAACGCTGCAGAGCATGACATCGAGCCTTCTAACGGGGAGCCTTCGGATGGCCATACGCGTTCCCCAGTATGGCGACTCCTGGGTGTCCTGGGAGGAACAGGACCGCTGCTGTGGTGTGAGGCTGGCTCACCGCAGTGTTGGGCCGGCTCGCTGCCATGGTGTTGAGCTGGCACGGTGAGCAGCAAAAGCATAGTGCGAACCCTCGAGGGTTCCCCAGCCTGGTCAGCAAAAAAAACAGAGGTCGCACTGCCTGAGGAAGCCGTCAGCGGTGGTCTGGCGATCCGCTGCACTTATCGTTCGGTCGGTCATTCTGTAAGGTGTGTTTGGGTTGGGTGCAGATAGAACGAGAAAAACAAGGAAACGCTCGTAATGAGTTACAGCTTGACATTTTAACTATAACAATCCTCTGGCTCACAGTAGACCTAGACGCAAACAATGACCGACAGTGTGACCACCTAACTACCCCACATATATAGCCTCCCCACAGGTGTCCATAATGACGTGATTAGTGAATTGGGGACAGGTGTGTGGGTGACTGCGGACCAGTGATCAATGCACCGGCGAGATACAACAGAAGGGGAGGGGCGACATTCCAGGGAGCGCCCTCGGACGTTACAGCCCTTAACTATTAGTAAGAAGGAGGTTCCAGCACTGTCATGTCCACACCTATATTGGCAAAAGGTGTGTAAGGTTTTGCATACTAAGTGCTGATTAGAGAGCCATGGGTGAACGCTGCTTCAGTTGGTAGCAAAGCATTTAAGCTGCCACATGTAGAACCCCATAAAATACATTGAAGAACAAGAGCTACAAGACTTTTTGTGCTATTTTACAGTCTCATCTTTATTCAGTTCTTGACATAACACTGCAGAATCGACACCGTGTCTAGCTGAACTTCATCTGCATTCATTTGAACCATGGCATTCTGGATACAGGTCACTGTCCTGCTGGTCGCCACAGTAACAGCAGGGGTAAGGGGGACAGTGCAGAGGGAATTATCTCCGGAATGTAGAGAATTCCTGTATATGGGAACCCCACCATCGGGATTGGAGCACCGCTCCCTCAAGACCATCTGCCAGCATTACCACAACAAACCACGCTATGTGACACTGTACAACACTGTGGACCACATACCTGTCTATTCTGCCTACACCTTTAAACGCTCCGATGGGGAGAGGCGGATAGATGTGCCTTGGATGTATGAACCACAGGTAAAACGAATACCCATAAATACGGAATTATGACAAATTGGCGGCCACTCTGGTTGCAATACACAACTGTGTTTTTGAAGCAATATTCCTTTTTTTACTTTAAGAAAGCCTTTTTTGTTTCATAGCTTTTCTCACAGTAAAGCTACATAAAGCTACAGTTTCACCACACTACAAATCCAAGGTGTCTAATATTAGGGATCGCTTATGGTTTCACTGGCGCCTGGGAAGACCAATTCAAATAGCAATTTTATTTTCTAATAGCAAAGTTATTTTTTACTATAAAGTTATCCTTTGCTCTTTTATTTATTGTCAGGTGATTATTACAATTTGTTTCACACCTTATGCATAATCATAATCTCATTTCATTATTTACATTGCATCTCTTTCATTTCATCAACAGCTATCTACATCCTCTGATACAGGCGAGATGCAACCATTTCCTCGTGGCTACATGCACATGAATTTTGATGACTCCCAGGCCGTCCTTGATGATTATGCAAATGCAATTCTCTATGAGCGCGGCGCCCTAAACCCAGACGAACACCAGGCTAAACCCGATGACAAGGCCTCCACCTATAGCCTGACCAACATTGTGCCTCAAGTGCGCGAGTTCAGCACTGGCACGTGGAAGAAACAGCAGCATATCATCCGGAAGCGGCTAAACAATTACTGTCGCGGAACAGCTTATGTGGTCACAGGTGTCATCACTTCAGGAAGAATGATTCGCCGGCAAAACATCAACCGTGTGGCGGTGCCCAGCTACATGTGGTCAGCCTACTGCTGTGTTAATTATGACCACAATGCACCTTACGATGAGCGCTACAAGTTCCCAGCCTTTGCTCACTATGGCCTGAATGAAAAAGAAAACAATGAGGTGGTTGAAGTCTCTATCCAGAAGTTGCAGGAGTTTCTTAAGAAGACCACTTTCGTGGACAAGAACTTTCAGATCTTTGTTGAGGACTGTGTGCCACCATCATCCGGTTTAACAAATTAGGAGAAACTATTTAAGCATCTGTCATTTGTCATTTGGTAGCAAAATAACTGCACCGTCAGCTCACCTTGACTGGGGATTTAACACAATGAATTACAAACATTACATTAGATTATGCATTCTTTATTGGAACAGAGATGAGACTGCACACCAGTGATGTAGTATTCATACCAAATGATTGAAAGAATTTGAAAATAATGTAACATTAGTTGGTGCTACTATATGTCTTCAACTGTTGTCTGCTTACTAGACTCCGTAATAAAGTTAAACCAAACATCATCAAACTGTTTCTTACACTAATCTTTTTTAATGTAATTTTACATTCATATGATTATTCACAAAAGGGAAGAAGAGTATTGTTGCTGCTGTCTCTGAAATGTAGTGACATAACAGAAGACTTCTTATATTGTAAAAAGATAAATAGATATATTTGCATTTCAGGTGAAAAAAGAGAACTTATAACTTAAATTAGTGTTAATTTGGCCCAGCTTTCTATGTGCATTAGAAGTATGCATGTTTTTGAGAAACCATGTAGGTTAAAAAACAGAGTTCCTGGTTCATCATGTAGCATGACATTCATGTCATTCTGAGAACCAGTATGGGTTTTATTAAGATAAATAAGTTATAGACATAATTTCAAACTGTTCTCTCTCTGTATACAGAATTTTGGATCAGACAAGCCCTGTGCTTAATATTTCCCTGTCTCTTTCCCTGAAAGACTTATTTATGTATTTCTAGGCACAGAACCTAACCTGAACTCAACAAACTCCCATTTTCATAGCAAGAGGGAATAGAGAGAGGTATTCATGCCTGCTCCATATTAATCTATGAACAGTTATCTCAAATTGCTACATCGATAACATTCACTGCTTTTGAATGCACACTACTAAATGCAAAGAAATTTGAATATATGAAAAAGACTTTACGAGAGCCCAGCGAGTTGGAAGGACGAATAGCGTAAGTATGAAACAATTACGTTCAATAGAGGTGGAACCTTGGCTGTTGTGTGGGCAATTCTGAGCGTATAGCTGTGTGTCAGGGCTTGGAAAGACTGCAACAAACACACTCTAGGGATAATAGAGTCACAAGGCCTGAAGGTTCTTAAATATCGTGACATTGCGGAAAACTGTTGACTGTGATAATGCCCATAAAAGATTACAGTGTCGTTGTAACATTGGTGATGTCGGTGCTGCTAGAAGGCATGCTGGCAGGAGTGGTGGGGGACTTCAACCATGTTGAGCGCTGCAAGGACTCCCTGTACATGGGCACCCCGCCACGAGGCTATCTCAGCAGCTCCTTGAGGAAGATCTGCCAACGCTATGAAGACAAACCTCGCTACGTAACCCTCTATGACCCCCACAAACACATACCTGTCTATTCCGCCTATTTCTTCAAGAAGTCAGACGGGGAGAAGAAGGTGGACTTTCCTTGGATGTTTGAGCCTCAGGTGAGATGTGTTCAATTAACTAGAAATATTTGAGAGCAGAGTTTAAAGTAAAGGTAAAAGTTGGTGTTTTGTTAAAAGGAGCTTTTGATGTTAGTAAGGATACATGTCTGCAGTCAGTCTATATTATGCCCTATAGTATTAAATCCTAGTGTAAGAAGCTCAGACACATTATTTATTCTTAAAAGGAAGAAAACATATTCTTTACTCCCCACACCCAATGTCTGAAAGAGATATTACTGTTGCTCTCTGAAAAAAGCAGCTTGCGATAAGCTTTATAGTCCTCTCTAAATGAGTGTAGAAAGATATTATATAAGATTTGTGTAGATGCTGTGTTTATGCAAATCTCACTGTTTACTATCATGTTTTGTCGACGCCGGTAAATTACCTCTCATTTGTATAACTGAATTATATTCCTCTGAGAAGGAATGAATGTAATTCTTGAACAAAAGTAAATGTATTCTCACCACAGGAACAATGTCTAGTCCTTCTTTCTTCAGTCATAATTTATTCTGTCTTTTTTTCTCCAGCTGGCCTCAGACAAGGCCAGCAGTAATATGGAGCCTTTTCCGCAGACTCAGATGCATATGAATTTTGAGGACAGCCAGGCAGTTCTAGAAGACTTTGGTGATGTGGTTCAGTATGAACGTGGCCATCTAAACCCAGATGAGCACCAGGCTGACCCGCTTGACAAGGCCTCCACCTACACCCTGACCAATGTGGTGCCTCAGTTTAGAGAGTTCAACACTGGCCCCTGGTCTGAACACATAGAACTTATTCGAAAACGCCTGAACAACTACTGCAGAAACAAGGCTTTTATAGTCTCCGGGGTTACAACCTCTGGAAACATGATTCGTAGAGATAATCTGGACCGCGTGGCTATTCCAGAGTACATGTGGTCCGCATACTGCTGTACAGATTTTGACTCAAATGCACCATACTTTGTGAGGTACAAGTTCCCTGTGTTTGGAGCATATGGGCTTAATGACCGGGTTAACAACCACATGGTAGAGGTTCCAATCAAAAATCTGGAGAAGTTCCTCAAGGGCCGGATGAATGTGGACAAGAACTTCCAGATCTTCTACAATGACTGTGTACCAGATATTTGAGATACTGTTGCAATTTTAGTTGTGTCTCTGTATTACTCCTGTTTTAACATTGAGTAAGATGGAATTACTTACAGAATTAATTACAGATATTTGAAACATTACTTAAGAAAGTTTGGGCTTCTTGCATTTCAGATCACTAATTATAATTGGAACTCATGACTCAACTGATATTTTGAAATATTATTGCAAACAATAAAATGTGAAATCTCACTTAGATATAGCATGTGTGTAATCTAAATGAATTGTGGTGTTCAAAATTGAATAATTCAATTATTTGTTCATGGTCAAATAAAATATGAAACCTTCTACAATGCCATTATCCACAAGATACAATTGGTAAGTAGTTAGTAGTAAGTGAGAGGTGGACTTATACTAATTATACTACTAATTATTTCTTTCACAATATGACAATGTTGCGGCATTTTAGGTAGACAGTCGATCCCTGTGGTACTGTTATCAGCAGTATAGACATTTTGTCATGATGTAAATTTATTTATGGATTTAGAACAGAAATGTTGCATTTACATCAAACTGAGTCAAAACCATAAAATTACGTACGCCTATTTTGGGTAGTTTGGGGCAGACATAAGTTGTAAAATGAACACTGATCCAAAGAGGACACTCTCTTCCACGTCACCCATCCTTGCCTTTGCAACTCCTCCTTTTCCAGTGGACATCCGTAATAGTGGGGATCAACAACAAGAAAATAGCTTCCCTTGTCCCCTGTGCACACGCCCAGAATCCCTTTAGATGAGTTGTCCCTGTCACCTCCCATCATCACGGGAGAACCATGTTTCTGGAAGTGCTGGTGGAGCTCCTTTACTGCCACCTCCTCCAGCTCCCCCCCTCCCCCCCTTACGTGTACCACCTTACAGGGAACATCATAGAAGTAGTCGAGGACCAGGGAAGCTTCAAATGTCCCGATCCATTCCCTGGAGCGTGAAAACGATCCTGGTTTATCACCTATTGAGACCAGAGATTGCTGGATTTCTGGAAGACTTGGTGGGGGCTTGCACGAGTTCTTGTGGGACGACCAGTTGCAGCATAGCCAAGAAGCAATTGTTTGAATGGTGCGATACCCACAGCCCCAGCCTCTGTCATCCTGCCCATCACAGCCATAGTGGAAGTAGAGATACTCTCCATTTATCACGGAACATTCCACACAGTTTGTTAGTGGATTAGGGAGTCCAGAGTGGACACTCTTCAGTAAAGCTGTAGTCCAGTTAGTTTTGTTCGTAGTGCTTTTAATATTGGCGTCTCCTACAGGAATCTCTCCCCAATCAATTTCTTCTGTTACTCCTGCTGCTGCTTCCTTACTCCTCCCGACGAAATTATCCATTACCTCATTGGATTTCATTCATTTGCACAATCTAATGTAGCATATCAGAGCGCTTCATAAACAACAACAAACCTGTTTATTGTGATATGATGTAACACTAATTTGTGTCCGTCTCAATACTTGTGGTAGCGCATTAGTTCCGCTTTATAGTACGCCGGATTCGGTTAGCGTCCGGTAGGGCCACGCCGCTACACAGGTATAGTGACTCGTGTCTTCTCCAGCAATTAATTTGGCAGTAATTACTACATCTCGCGAGTCTATTCTGTGGGTTTTACGATTGCTTTCGTTTAACAAAACAGCGATGTGGGGTAAATATTTGCTCCGTATTATCATTTGGACGGGATTCCTATATATGCACTGTGTTATTTTCTCAAATGATGCGGTGTTTGGCCGCGAAATTAATGGACTTGAAATACAATGTGGAGAAATCATAATGCGCATAAAGGTGAAACGGGAGTTTTTCGAGGAGAGGCGCATCCCGTTCGCACACGAGCATATTCTACTTGGAAATAATTCGACACAATGTCCACCTGTTTTAGAGAATCCCTTTTCTGAATCTGAAATGTCCATATACGTTGGACTACAAGAATGTGGAACCGAGTCTAGAGTAAGAATTGTACTATTTAATAAAAATAACATACAACAAATTGCAATCTGTTGGATAACTTTATCCAAGCAGGTTGTATAATAGACATTGCGTTTTAAGTGTCCCCAAGTAGTCGCTTTTTTGCATGTTAACAAATGTAGTTGAAAAATTCAAAATTTAGGTTAAAACCTTCAACAAAGTTCACTTAAATTTGAATGCTCATGATTTTTTTCCCCAATTGTTAACATCTAGGTCAATGGGAATTGGCTTATCTATCACAACCAGTTGATATTGTTGCCTGCTGTGATCCCCATCGCTAAAGGTGGCTTAATAGTCAAAAGGCCAGCAACTGTCATACCGGTTGAGTGCTATTATAAGAGGTGAGGCAGTGTATGGATTGCAAGATGATTACCGTCTACTTTTTAACAAAAAAATCACACTTTGATATGTTTTTAGATGAAAGATTATTATATAATAATAAGATTGTATTTTTAGATTGCGAAATTGATTTTTAAAATGTTTTGTGAGGTTTTAAAAGGGTAATTACTAAAATACAGCTCTATTTACTACTATTTGTTAGTTCTTGTTTGTCTCTCACCACAGAAAGCAGACAGTGAGTGGAGAGCCATTATCCCCGACATGGCAGCCCATGACCTCTACTATCAGTGCCTATGGCCTGTTGCACTTCACCCTTCGCACCATGTCAGGTGAAAAACTAGCATTTCCAACAATTCATCAATTGTAACATTTCTGCAATTTCTGTTTTATGGGAAAGTCTTCCCTAGTGTAAGTAGCTTTTATGAAACTGCATGCTACAGTTGTTAATTGAATCTATTGATGGCAAGCTTTTGTTTAGCTTGTGGTGAATGTAAAATCACAAACCTAAATTGAATAGATAATTTACTCAATTGTTAAAGAATAGGTTTAGCCATAACCAAACATACATACTGTAGCAACTTCCTAATGCAGAGATGCTAGTTTACATAGTCAATTTGTCCTCTGTCACAGATGATTGGATTTCTCCACATAGTTCTTCAGTGTACCAGCAGGGGGAGACTGTGTTTCTTCAGGCCAGTGTTGCAAGTCATCTGCACACTCCTCTGAGGATATATGTTGACTACTGTGTTGCTACACTGAAGTCTGACCCCCTCTCCTTACCCAGCTACAAGTTTATCACTAACTATGGGTCAGTCACTTCTGAGAAACTGTATGTTTTAGTCAACACTCTAAACCATGGTTTCTTTTTTTTCACACAAATTTGTTGAATTATGGCAAATTTTCAAGTCTAAATCTAATCCTGTGACTGTTTGTCCACAAACCATGATTATTAAATCATGCAGTTCCCTGGAATCTTGTGTTCTAGATGTCTTGTGGACAGTGTATTGCCAGAGTCATCCTCAATGTTCTTCCCCAGGGAGCAAGAAAACAGTTTGCGCTTCAGTTTTCAAGCCTTCCGCTTCCAACAGGACACCGGGGATCAGGTAACAACTATCAGAAAAGAATCAAATTTCAGTAATAGTAAGATGCAGCATAATTTCCACAATGTTAATGTTGAATTGGTTTGTGTACATTTTTGACATGTAATTTATTGTTGATAGATCTCAATGTTATGTGGAATGTGGTTTGTTGTTCCAGATGTTTATCACATGTCACTTAAGGGCCACTCTTAAACAAAATCCACCTGACAATGAAACCAAGGCATGCTATTTCAATAGCACTACATTCAGGTTAGACTGTGTAAAATCCTCACATTGTAAAATACAGTGGATATTCAGCTATCAGAGGGCATTGATGAGTCAATAACTATTCAGGGCACACAAAGTCAGTAGCAACTATTGGCTATCCATTTTAGACAGGAAGGTTGGGACTGAAAATTGGCATTTCATGCTACTGAAGGTTAAGGTTATGCATTAGGCTGGTAATCTGGTTAAAGTTGGGATAAAATATAGATTAAGGTTAACCTTCTAGGCAAAATGCCCCAATTAGACCGCGCAACGGCTAAATACTAGCGGTTTATTTACAATGCTGTCTGACAGCTGAATATCCACTGCCATATACTAATGATTGTTTTAGCTTACAATGTTCCCAGATGAACGTACTGTATGGTTCAAGTGGATGGCATATGACTTGATATGGCATGTCTAACAAGGAATTGGTCTTGTTTGTTCAGCTGGCTTGTCATAGAGGGAGACGGTGCTTTGTGCAAGTGCTGTCACTCTCAACACTGCATACGACAAAATGGCACTGTTCAAGGTGAGCATTCACATAGATCCCTATAGTCCTTATCTTCTAGCTGGGCTAATGTTACCTAGTGTAATGTTATTTTACTGCCTGTCAAGGCTAGGATGTATACATTATCATATCAGTGTTGAGAAATCATAATCCCAATTTCAGATAAAAAGCATGAGTCACATGCAGCAGTTGTCCCAGTTAACTTCCTGCCCCGGTCCAATTGGACGGGTCAGCTTACAGTCGGCCACTAAAGCAGCACTAAAGCAGCATCAGGTGGGTGCAAGGGCATTGTGCTAAAACAGATGAATTCCAGGGTAACATAAAGTCACTCAGATAAACTGGGCTTTTTGTTTATTTCACTTGATTAATCACTGAAAAGTCATCAGTATTGAGCTGTGGTTCCACTATTGATTGACACTGGGAGACTCTAACTTCAAATAAGTACATGCCACATATTCATAGTATAAATTCCAGACAAGGCCCTGTAAGGGTTTCAGTCACACCATCAGTGTAAAGAGTTTATATATAAATGAACCAAGAAATTAATTCTTCTCTCAGTAAACCCTGTTCCATGTTTCCACCACTGAGTGTCTGTTAATCTGGTCTGTATTTGTTAATACAGTAGGAAAAGATTGAGAGAGGACAACCGGTGTCATTAAAGTGTCTGACTACAGGGAAGTCATTCCTGCAGCTGCTGCTTTTATTTTCTACAGTACATGTTTTCACAGGACCGTTTTTCATGCCAATGTATTCTAGTCCATGAGATGTATAATAAATCACATTAGTGAACAATGAGTGTCACTCTATTTAATGTTTTGGAAGTAATGTGACCAGTGAATGTTCTCGCATGCTGTCACCTCGTGTTCGGTTCGAGTTCAAGACATAATGCTGTCAGGATTTCCTCCCCATTTTTAACATCACAACCAAGCGCTATGAATTGTGGGGTATTCCCCCTCAAACAAAGTCTTCAGGAATGCGAACTTGTAAGCCTGTAAGAAAACTCTTTTTGGTGTATGCGTAGCATGAGTCTCCACCAGTTGGTTGATTAGGAAGTTGGTTGGTAGGAAGGTACTGTAGTTTTACCACATGGGGGCGCAGGCATCATTCAAGGTAGATGACAAAAGGCTGTTCACCCCACCAGGTGGAAGTGGCCCAACTCTCCTGACACATATACACATCTGACTTTTTATAGTTATAGTCTACCAGATGATTGATATGATTGTGCTCTAGTCATTTAATTTGAGGTGTGGTTATGTGTGTGTGTGTCCGTTCTGCTTACACTAATTCTATTGAATATACAGTATATGCCTTGTCAATCATGCTGAGATGCTGAGGAATAAGTGGCCACTAGGTAGGTATCAAATTGTCCAGACTTTTGAAACAAGTATGGTTATTTCCATAGGGCTTGCTTAATATTTAATATACAACCCTGCCCATACAATAATCATGACTTTTAAGATATCCCAATAAAGCCTAAAATATCATATTGAAAACTAAATCTCATTGTGAGTACAAAGGGAAACAAGCCCTACAATAAACAGACTCTGTGTTAAATGTACACCCTATACAGTATGGTCTCCTTTCTGCAGAAGAGACCCCTTTTCCACAACAGGAAATGGTACAGTCCATAAGCACAGCTTACTGTCAGAACAGTCAGAACAGTCTATGACTCTTTTATTTTTTTGCCTAAAGCTCTCAGATATCAGGATTGACATCTGCAGATGTATTGCCTCTGTGACCGACAGACAGCCTCTGACAATTCTTACATTTTGGATCAAAACCTTTCATTATGACGTTTCTACAAACCTCTACTAAAAAGAAACCGTCAACGATGATGTGAGATGCTTGGGAGATTACCAAGATATTAGTCGCATCACCTCTTGCAATTTGACAAAAGATAAATGGAAAGATACTCAGTCTGCTCCATGACAACAGGCATAGTGGGTCAGTGTAAAGTGTAAAGGTATATGGTGGTATTTTTTTTTATACCTTTGTGAACAGTTTGTTCTTTGTGTTAAAGTGATTTGCAGCTACGCTCTAACCGGAGTGCTAGTCTTATGTGTAAGTCTCAGTGGTTCAGATTTTTAGCCAACTTGATGTTGGTTAACTGCAAATGTGGATAAGTTATTATCGATCACAACTATATGGTGCAAAAAATGAATGAATGAATGTATAAATGTACCTAACAATTATTCAGGACAACACCAAAAAGTTCTTCTGTAATGCCATGTCTAGTAACAAACACCAAAATCGAAATGCAGGACAGCATATGATTGGCTCAAACTGATGATGTCATCTGCTATCCTTAGTAAGTAAGTTAAAACACCATGTACTTTGCACACAATCTGTGTTTAACCTTTAGCGGATGCTGTTCCTGCTGTTTGATTTTAGTGTTTGGTTACTCTTTTAAAAAATGGGGTCAGGGAATTAAGAGTCCAGAAATATCTTGACTTATGGCCAGTGCAACCAAGCCAGAAATAGTATCGTAGATAGCCTGAAGAGGAAAGTGGAGTGTGAGCTAGAGCTATAGGGAGCCCACTTGGTTAAGAGATGAGGCCTTGGGAACACCACCCAAGTCATCTTGTGATCTATGCGATCCCTTACATTCACACCCAATACATGTGTCATAATGGAGCAGTGTCAAAATGGAACCACAATGCTGCACGTCTGCCAAACTGAGGCGATGCCGTGGACGCCTGCGAGGACCCTTAAACAATAACTTCCGTCCAAGCCAGCGGCCACTGTGTCGGTGCCTTGGCTCCTGGAGTCCCTCTTGGCCGGTCCTCCCCATTCTTTTATGTCAGCTTCCTGTCTTGTGTGGCGCGCCAGTGGAGCAGACCTAGCTTGGATACGTTCCCAAATGCCGGAATGAGAAATTGCAACACACACACACAGACACACTTTCCCCAAGGCAATGCACTTTCACTGCTCTCTGTTTACTATGACGTGAACTCTCACTGGCTACTTGCATCCCTGACTCCTTGATGTCTTTGTTTTAGTTGTCGGATCGGGCGTAGGGGAGGCTGAGGAGGAGGAACGTGCAACTGCAGGGTTCGTCCCCTCTCTTTTTATAACCCCCGACAGACACATACACGCACACACACTTTTACCAGTCCTAAATTCATTAGCTATGTCCCATTCCCAACAAGGAGTCACTGTGACTGGACCCCCCCCCCTAACACACACACACTCACCTCCCACCCCCTGCCCTGGCCGGGAATGCATGGCTCTCAGCACGTACCTTGTGTCTGTCTCTCTCTCTCTCTCAGTTGACACAGACATAAGCAAATAGCCCTGGGGGAGTTCAGCAAACAGTACAACAATCTGTCAATGTAGTCTTCAGTTGAACAAACGGGACTTCATAGAACTGGAGCCGCCCATTATAAAAGGAGCATATATTAGAGGGGTATTACTGAGTTGCAGAGATTGTATCGTACTTGTTTAGATGGAGCCTGACAAACACTGCAGCAAACCAATATTTATTGGAAGATAGTGACTTTTCTTATCAATTGCATCGAATTCTCTTCTCACAGGGTCAATAAGAATCAATAAGAAAACATGAATACTACCGGTATTGGATTTAGCATCCTCTTTTTAAAATGGTGTTAAAATAGAAATGTAATTGTTTTGGGGGAACAGAAATGCTTTTACATTCCGTATATGTTCACATGAAACTTAAGTAAAAATTAAGAAAATAAATTAAGTAATGTTTACAGTTTGTCTCAGGAAGCAAAAAGCAATGTTGTCAATATTTGCTATCAGTTGCCTTCGGGGTAAAAAAGTGCATGTGCTTGCCCTATAATGCGTGTATTGCCCTGACTTTTTATGTATAGACAGTAGTCTGTACATAAAATAACCCTGTAAACATATGCTCTATGCAATTCCTGTGTAAGATATTAGTATTTGCTTTGATAAGGCCACTTTACTGTACATACAGTAGCTGACACCTGATAGTGACACTGAAACATAACATTGCTTGTCTGACGTCAAGGCATCTTGTATCCCATGGAGGATGCCTCCTCTTCACTACGCACAGTAAGGACTTCCAGGAAATGTGTATAGGTCCTTTACAGTGGTCCCAGCGGACCAGAGATCCGGGTGAAGACAAGTAGCAAGAAGGGGCCTAGCTTAGGGTAGCAAATACAGAATGGGGAATAATGTGTTTGATATCCTGTTAGACATCTCACAGGCCCCCTCCTCAGCCCTCGCTTAAATTCTGCATTGTAAAACTGTCTATCATATCTCATTCATATGAGTGTCAAATGGTTACATTTATCCGAATCAATTATGATGCATCATATTTTTTTAATGAACAATTCATGCTCCCTCCCTTCTCTGAATGTTGGCCGATAACTGACTCTTGTGGCAGGATTGGCCTGGTCCTAGATGTATTTGTTTAATTGTATCACAAGGAAGCCACTTCACGAGGAAACTATTCAAAGAATGCTATATGCTACCTCCATGGACAGGCTCTCCTACTGTAGTTGAACTCTTGATGATTTCCTTGAAGGAGTCGCCGCATCTTCCCATAACATGCATTCTGTGTAGATGGCCTCGTTTCACTCAACGTACCCAGGTAGGGGTCAATCTCATTTTAATAAGTAACAAGTTTAGTTTAGGGTAGGGGGAATCCTTTCAATATAACATTTAAAGTACACGCCTCAGTTTGTCTATAATTCCTCTGGTAGTTGAAACCAAAGTGTCTCTCATTCCACTCACCTGTTCTCTACCCCTCCACCTTATTGGGCTGGGGAGGATCAATCAAGATTTATACCTTTAAATCTTTGTATCCTTTTCCAATCTTGGCCCATAATGGTTTTTACACTGTATGCTTAGAAAAAAGCATTTTATAAGAGTAATGAGGTTACAAGACCAATTATGTGTTGGATACGAATCTGGCCACAACTTGTCCATAAGATTCATGCTGTTATCTGCACAAGATTTTATATGACTCTGTTTTCACAAGACTCCTGTCCAGGTGCTTCAGATGTGATCATTATGAATAATATGTGAATTAAGGTAATTTAAAGGGAAGGGCCACCCGGTTTGTTCTCAGATACGTTTTCTAGCCATAGACCTCAGCCTCCAAAATGTTCATTTATGAAATAGGCCTAGTAGCAGTTTAATTTATTAACAATACATTTTTGATAAATAATCTGTTCTTCTACTATTGTAGGCTAACAGTGGTACCTATTTAATGCCTATTGCCACATAAAAGCTGCCAGTGGTTTTCTAATAGCTTATAAGATTTGAGACAAGATTATTATTTAAGATATAATTTTTGGGCAGTTCACCAAGAAGAATATATCAGAGCATTATTCAACAAAAAAAAAACAACGGACGGGGAAGTCGCCGCGCGTCTTGAGAGCCATGATTTACTTTTGGGGGCAATTGTTATATTATTATATTATTTGCAGAACGACGAAAGAAAAACGTTTTTTCCTCTCGCAGGAGGAAGTCGTTCAGATAACGATCACAGAAACAATGCGAATTTATTTTCAAAGTCGTCAATAAAAAAACAAAAGACAAAAGGGAGTTTGTAGAAACACCTACCGGATAAGTAGAGAGATCCACAAAACAGCTTCGTTTCCAATTAATAGGCAAAGACGGACCTATGGGCCAAACAGCGAGGACTCAGTGAGGGGACTATGTGGATACCGATATGGAGCTCCCCAGTGAGTAAATGACATGCCTCAATATGTATATACATCCTTTAGGAGTGTATTTTGATGCTTTACGCAATGGGAACTACAGGAGTTGGTCTTTAATCCTCCACTGTGGTGCGTAAAATGCGCGCCCTCGACCCCGTAGGCTTTCACATTATCAGCAAGCTTGGGTAAATATAGGAAAGTTTAGTGGGTGCAGTTTTCCGATAGCCACAAGTGATGCAAAGTTCGATGCGAAGTCACCGCGCTACCCGGGGGTGTTTTAGACATGGTTGGTTGGTCCCTGGATGGATACGAGCGCGTTTTCGGTCTTATGTTGATGGGGATCTGGCTAGATGCCTTTTAATTGCGCATCGATGGTTGTCTACATTGCTTCTTGAATACATTTATCCACAAAATGCGAATGACAGATGTTCCATTTGTTTGCGAATGTTACAGAAAACTACAAGAGGTATGTATGGTTTTCTAGTTTGATCTGTTCCTTGATGGACTATATCTGTCTGTAGAAAAACGTTGTAGTCACTTGGAATTTAGGCTATGCATATCTGAAGGTAATATTATCTCAGTCTTTTGTTTTTTCAATTAAATGTATCAGTATAGATAGATGTATAGAATTATCTTTGTCTACAGCTTTCTTTGTTAAGTGTGCAGCATTTCTTTTTGTTGGTCCTGGATATTTTGGAATATCAGTCTTTAATTCTGTGGCAGCAGTCAGTTATTAATTTTTCCGGCTGCTCCATTATGGTGTTGCATGGTACCTTCCTTTTGTGAAATTTATTTATGGTTTAGGTTTTATTAAAATTATACTTCTAAAAGTACTTAAAATTGCATTGAAAATATATGTTCCCTGCTGTTCTTTGGCACCATGACACAGCAGAATTGAATTTAAGTGTTCATTTTGAAAGCTGTGCATTTTCTGGCATTCAGTGACTCACATAACCTGAATTCTGACACAGCAGAAGCTTGAATAGTCCAACTTATGACACAGCAGAACAGAGCAAGGGGTTTTCAAAGGCTGACACTGCAAAGGGGACTCCAGTCAGGCGCAGCAGTCATGTTGTCATGCCTTGATTTCTGGTTATTTCCAGCTTTGCACTTTTTTATAGAGACATTCATTGACCATGTGTCTCTTTAAATTTTTAGATCCACACATGGATTCCAAAGAAATAGGCCCAGTCTTTTAGACTGGGGTTCACAAGTATCTAAGGGATCTTTCTAAACAATCTGTTGCATACCTATTTTTACGAAGCCTGGCCTTATCCAAGGCATTGCCACTTGAGGACTATTGCTTCTAATTTAAAATAGGAACAAGGTCTTGGCTCTGAATCCTGGCAGATAGCCGGCTACCTTTCACTCTTGCCGCAGCCTTACACAGCAAATCCCATGCAGCGCTAGCATATGCGTGTGTGTGTACAAACAGTTGGGATTCATTCATTCTCACGTAGGCCATGACAGAGGTGAAAAGGTCACGTGTCTGAGTCGCACACACTTGTTAAACTGAGTATAGCTAGTGCTCTGTGAATTGTTGGGTTCCTACCAGACATCTAACATCTGAAATGTGGGTGGATCATTTCTGCACACTTGATGTCCATACTTTCTTTTACTGTTGATCTTTTGTATTTCTGTTAGGAATAAGAATCTTTATTTTTTTAATATTTTGACATAGGTACATGTCAATGCATGTAGCTAGCTTTGTCACTTGCTCAAAATTGATTTAAAGTTGTTAAAATCCCACTAAACCAGCGGAAATTATTTAGCAGTGTAAAAGAAATAGGTTTAAGGCATG
The DNA here is from genome assembly GCA_025447815.1 of Percopsis transmontana. Lineage (NCBI taxonomy): Eukaryota > Metazoa > Chordata > Actinopteri > Percopsiformes > Percopsidae > Percopsis > Percopsis transmontana. Next base: position 20,184 of record JAOEHI010041002.1, read on the forward strand.
CAGTGTATATAAAGTGTTTGTATAATTAGGTTGAACACTTTTTAAGATGTAAAATGTCCCAGTTTATGTGCCTGTAGACTGTCTCTATGTGTGGTAGGCTATACATTGAAGTTTATTCCATTTGTACCAATAGTCTCATTGCCTGGGAGTTTAATGTAGCCTCTGTCGGAATATCATTTGTGATCTCTATCGTCCTTCTGCGTCATACAGCCCGACTTTTGTGAAAGACTGCATTCAGAATGTACCACACAGGAACAAGGCTGGTTGCCCATATGACCCACAATACTGAGAAGGACTCCTCAGTATACTAAACATGTAGTCCAAATCTTCCAGTAGTTCTGAGTTGTCGATGGCATAAATTGTCACATTCTTGGGGTAATTTACAGGGATTGCCCAAATCCCCCTGAAGTGTGAGGATTACAGACACAATTTTGAGACTCCCAATTGGGCCTGATCTTGGGCATCTTGGGGAAGGTCAAACATGTTTGATATTTATCGCTGCCAAACGGCCTGGGTCCTGTAGTGTGACACGAACATAAAAACACACACACACACACACAGCCAATGAGAGGTGTTGGGAAGCTGTGTAGTGTGTGCTTGGGATGAGAGAGAGAGAAAGAGAGACTGCAGTGAGATACAAATTATTGTTGCCATAACTACACTTACAAAAATAATTTAATAGTAATGTGCTATCATCGCTATAATTGTTGCAGTTGCAGTCACAACCAAGTTTGTAGATTAAACTAAAACTTGAAACATGCAACACTCATGCATACGGTATGCCTACAACAACACTGTGCATACTCAGCCACAAATGTGCAGACTCAGTCACTTTCTTTTTTGCTGTGTAACTCTAGCTCACATGATTACATATTTATTGTAAAGAATAATGCAATGTAGCCAAAGACTTACAAGCCCCTCACTGCTCAATATTCTGCTGAGTCAATTTAAGCAGTGCTTATTTTTGTATTTGTAAGTCACTGGAACATGTTGAATTTCCTCATTGAGTCTTTTCTGATACTTATTACTTTACTTACAACTTACAACAACTTGTCAACTACCATTTACCATTACAATCTCAGCTGACTGGTTTTCGCTTTCATCATGTTTCTAATTGATTTTTATATCTGCGTGTTATAAAATGGATTACATAAAAAATACCATTAGCTTTCCAAGAATCTACCCTACTCAAGTCCCCCATTAAAATTATTACTAATTCTCAACTTTGATAAAAATCTTAAATCAATGTAATTTAGACACTTATACAAAGCGAATTACAGGAATAGGGGTTAGGGATCAAGGATTCTGATTGATTGACCAGGAATCTAAGGGCATGCCAGGTATCAAACCCATGACCTTTAGGTTGGAAGTCCAGGACCCAGACCACCACACACAGTAGACTATACTGTATCTGCTGGTAGTATCTGTTCTTATTGGTCTCTCTAAAAAATCTAATTGTATTTCTTTTTGGATATATTTCCGGTGGCTAGATAGCAGAGAAAGCGGGGTCAAAGGGAATAACAATGTTCCCTCTTGTTTGGCATTCGCCTGTGTTGTTGGTTGAGACTTTTTTTTTTTTAGATTTAATATGTTGTTTTATTTCAAAGGCTTTAAAGGAACAGAAGCTTCATTATATTATAAGAAACACCTTATCAAATGTTCCTGGTATTGGTCTGTATGCTTGTTGTCACGATCGGCGCGCTCACGGCCACGCGCGCATCGTGCCTCCTTTCTCCTGCAACGCACCTGTAGGGCATTAGGC
>JAOEHI010041023.1:0-21941 GCA_025447815.1 Percopsis transmontana
CTGGAGTGTAGTGTCCATGCTGGAGTCCAAACCACTCTGCAGGTATTGCATTCACACACACACTCTCACATGCGCGCACACACACACACTCTCAGGTTTTCACCCACTTCCTACACATGCCTCACTGTACTGCAGCTATATCCCATCTGCTTATTTGCGTTCTTCCTTTTCCTCTTTGTCCTTTGTATTTGCTTGTTTCCCCTGAACCCCCCCCTCCCCTTGTTTCTTAGATGACAAACAAATCTGCTGAATCAGATAATATGAAAACAATGAGCAGTGACGTCAGCATGAAAACAGTAAAGCAAAAACACAAGAAGGAAGAGGGAGAATAAAAAAACAAAAAAACTAATGGAAGATTAATGAATGCTCAAGGAAAGATAAGTGATCTTGTGTCACTTGTTAGGAGGGAAAACTGGACTGACTTCTGTTGTCTTTTTAAGGTGTTTATCACCCACTCCTCCAACGTGTTCTTGTTGGAGCCGGCTAACGACATCAAGAACCTTCTAGAAGAGCATGTGGACATGTGCAAACGAGTGCTCAACATCTACCGCAGCCTCGTCATGCATGAGACCATGGACCAGAAGACCTGGTAAAATGCACGCCAACTACATGCTCTCTCTGTATCTTCCAAATTAGGGTGAAGCCGTGGGCCAGCCAGGAAACGGCAGTCATTGCTGCCTATAAAAATATCATTGAAGACACTTGAAGCTCTCTGTGCTGTGTGCTGTGTGTTTGCACAGGGAGCAGATCTTGCTGGTGCTGCTCAGGGTGACAGAGTCTGTGATGAAGAGGCCTCCCTCCTTCATGCCTCACGGCAAGAAGAACAACACGCTGTCTGGCAGACTGGCTGGAGCTATCTTTCAGGTGCAGCACTCTTCTTCCTAACAAAAAGACTAAGAATAGGAATCATGCTGATGATAATCATTTATTGTATTTCTAAGGCGCGTTTAATTATACATGGATACCTCAAAGTGCATGACCCAAACAATAAAATGGAATAGAAAAGTACATGCGTGTAAATATACCTTTACACTTGCAATAAAACAATTTTACAAGGAAAGAAAAAGTTCTCCCAATATATATTTGAGGGTCAATCTGATTTTGCTTATTCTGTCTGTATAATATTGAATTCACATTTTTAGGCTGATTGCACAGTACACTTTTATTGCTTAAACTGACCGTATACATTTGAATGAGCATTTGAATGGACTTTCGTAGTATTCATGTTTTCCTACCAGTATAAGTGGTGTCTTGCCTCACTACCTGTCTTACTACTACCATGTAACTGTAACCGTGCAGACCCTGATAGTAGCCTGGATCAAGGGGAACCTCAATGTCTACATCAGCAGGGAGCTGTGGGACGACCTGCTCTCCGTGCTCTCCTCCCTCACCTGCTGGGAGGAGCTGGTCACCGAGTGGTCCCTCACTATGGAGACGCTCACCAAGGTAACGCAGGACCCTAGCTATCTCTGCGTACAGGTAACATCGTCACAAAGTGTTGCTAGCGCTGTGGAGGTGTTGAGGCAGTCTGCGTCTGTGTTGTGCGCCAGGTGTTGGCCAGGAACCTGTACAGTGTCGATCTGAACGAGCTGCCCCTGGACAAACTCAGTGAACAGAAACAGAAAAAACATAAAGGGAAAGGTTGGTCTCTCTCCAGATGTTTTTACTGGACCTGATCCATACAGATAAACACTGTCTCAAGCATTACGGATGTGTTCCAAAACACTCCCATCGTTCTTTGCTTCCTTCCGTCTTTATGTTTCAATAAATAACATCCAAACCCAAATGTCTCTCTCACTCACTCACTCACTCACTCACTCACTCACTCACTCACAATCACACACACACTCACACTCACACTCATATATATATATATATATATATATATATATGGCAGGTATAGGTTCGGAGGGCCAGCGCCAGTGTGTGGACCGGTCCTTCTCTAAGGGCTGGAGCAGGGACCAGCCCGGCCAGGCTGCGGCCATGAGGCAACGCAGTGCCACCACGGCTGGCTCCCCGGGCATAGAGAAGGCCAGGAGCATCGTCCGCCAGAAGACTGTCGGTCAGTCTCCCCGTCTCTCTCCCTTTGGTCATATACACTACCGTTGTCCCGCCCCTCCAACGAAGAGGTGACATTGTGTGTGTGTGTGTGTGTTTGTATTGCTGATACGCTCTCCCCTTTGAGTGTGACGCTTCCCATTGAACCACACTATATTCGTCGTTGGGCATATGCAGCACCTATTCTACACAGTTTTCCCCCATAGAGAGGACGTATGCTGCATTCAGACCACCATCAACATGGGCAGTGGAGTCAGTCATTTATTTTGAATGGCACTGGTGATATGATAATGACCACCTAGTCTGGTCATGGGCACGCAGTAAGAGCTTCTTTCTAAACAGAAGTAAAACTCCTCTGGGAGTACAATTATTTACTTATCTCCTTCTCAGTATACCAACAGATATTTTTTTTTCCATTGCCATACAAGATTTACAGGTCTTGTGTAAGTTTGACTTACCCGACTGAGCTTTAAAGAAGTGTGACACATTAATTCTGCTGATAAATAGCTTTTAAAGTGGATGACTAACAAGATGATGGCAGTTTGAAGGTAAAAACAAACAGAAAATGTGTCATAAACTGCGTGTGTGGGGTTTGATATTAAGCAATTCAGGGCAGGTATCTTCACCTAGATTCAATAAGAGCTTAACTCAGACATGGAATGTAAATAACATTTCCCAGAAAGAATTGGTATATTCAATGTTGTATTGATCTGTGTGTGTACATTTTGGGAAGGTGGTTGCCATGGGGAAGCTAGCCATCTGTCTTTCTTCCTCCTGCCTGTGTGTCTGACTCTCTGCATTCTGTCGCTTATCTCCACAGACAATCCTGGTTTAAACAAATAAGAACTCGCCCATTTCAAAGTCTCAGTGTGTTTTAAATATTATATGCTAAAGCTCATGCAGCATCTATGACCTATTGCAATATATGCAAATGCATTCTGTAGCACTCTGCAAGCTTGAAATAATGTGTATTAACAAGGAGAATTATTACACACACAAAATGTAGGAGCTTTTTACATTTAGTTAACAGCAACATTTCCTGCAATAAAAATAATGGTTTCCAAATAATAAGTATGATACTCAAATAATAGTTAGTTTGCTGCCAAAGTGCCTACAGTATAAGAGTAGACAAACTAAACTGTAACCTAAATGACTACCAGTGGAGGTACCCTTCCAAACAAGGACCTACTGCATTATTAAAGGCAGTGATACACAGAGCGCATTGGGTTTGGATGAAGATTAGAAAAACAACACAATTACAAGTTTTAAGAGATAGCAGGGTGTCAGGGGGTGCTTTGTGAGTCCTGGATTTAATTCTTGACTTAAAGTCGCGTCCGCGGGGAGATAAATGCTGTGTATTGTGAGAAATGGCCAAATCTCTCATAACCATTGAAAGGAATAAGTGGATCAAACACCCTGGTAAAAAAAAAAGAAGCTGGATCGTCTGTTTACTAAGTGTTAAAAGTGTGAACGGTACCTCTTAGCCAGGTTATCATTAGCCTCTCACTGTCTCACTCTCCTTCTCTCTCCCTCCACTTTGTGTGCAGAACCTTTTCTCCCTTCACCGTCCCTTGAGCTGTTTTCTCCTTTCTTTATCTTTTAACCCTCTGCGTTCGGTATTATCTGACTTATATATTCACACAGTAAGTCCAACCTTTTCTCTAAATGGCCTTCTTTTCCCTTAACTTTCAATTCATTAATTCTCTGTTCATTTCTTGTCTCTCCCTCTCTCTTTCAACTTCTCTTCTTTTATTCCTCTTTGTCTCTTTGCCACGTTTTCCTTCTTTTAATACTGTTTCCATTCCCCACACATTCCCCTTTGTCGCTCCATTCTTCTTTCTGCTCTATTGGTGTTTCCTTTATTCTCTCTCTATTTCCCAATCTTCACTGTCTCTCTCAAAACACCCTTCCTCTGCCACTTTCTTCCTCTTCCTCCTCATCCTCCCCTCCCAGCCCTGCGTAGCTGTTCTACGGGGGACTCTCTGCTGTCCTCAGCCTTTATCCGCAGTGCTAAGAGTGCACCTGCTCTGGCTCCGCCTCTTCCTGTCCTACACAACCACCACCACCCCTTTCTCCCCCCTCTAGCTGACCAGCTGGCAGGTACACACTGTCTACACTGCCTGCTTGCCTGCCCGCCTGCCTGCCTGCCTGCATGGGAAGTTACCTGTCTGCCTTAAACTGATATATTATTGTGGCCCCTGGTTGTGTCTATTCTGTCATTCGGTCTCTTGGCCTATCTCTGTCATCACAAGGTGTGACGATACCTGTAAATATGTATTTCCCGCAACACGGTGTACTTTAACCTACGTGCATGTTTCATTTGAACCAGACAGCACCATGTCTGTTATTGTCCTGTCTATGGTGTGTCTGTTTGTCTTTCCTCATGCTTCTAGCCAGCAAATCTTTATATACTGTACAATTTGCCCTTGTCCATCTGTCTCTGTGTATCTGCTTTTGTATATCTTCATCGTGTCTGTCTGTTTGAATTGTAACTAGCCTGCCTTCCTCTATGTCTATAGTACTTCTCTAGTAGTAATTAATATCTACCATGCTTTGGTTCTGCCTCTGCATCCTTCTGCAAAAAACTGATATTGATAGTCTAATGCATGTAATGCATTTGAGATTATTGTGATACAGGATTAGTACAATTCTAGGTAGTCAAAACTGTCTCCGGTGGCCAGCGGGCCCACGCATTTAAAACATAGTGTCATGGAAAACATCAGAGGTTGGCGGCATTGACAAAACTGATCACTCTTCATTACACCATCCACACAATTAAGACATATTTATGACTGAAGCAATATGGGAAAGCCTGCATGGGGCTTCACTCACACTACTGGCCCTGTTATCTCAAGCCCTCTTTCCCCGAACATGTTTTTGTCTTTGTCTGGCATTTGGAAGGATTAGTTTAGTAGTTGCATTTTGTTGTTTTTGTTTGTGTGTGTGCTGTCCATCATTGCTGTGTCTACTGTATTCTTGGTAAAGCTATGCTATTAGTTGTAACCATCTCACATTCTCTTCAGAGTAAACACAGACACAAATGTTAAAGGCTTGATAGAGGAACATTTTAGAGTATTGCGTATATGAGATTCATATTTTAAGGGTTGTGTAAACTAATTGCATGCTTTTCCTGTATTGCACCTCTTCTCTGTGTGGTTTTATGGCCATGACTGCACACATGTTTGACTGGTCATGGAATTATGCCATGCTTACTGAAGGCATGTCAGTGTATCAAAGACACCAGTTTTGGTTTGGTTCCCTCTTTAAAACTTGTTCCTAAAAAAACAGTATAAAAGCAGAAGTTTTGTGGTAAATGTGTTACTTTATATAGACAATGTTTTCTATTGGTTGAGTAGTGATGAAATTCTCACAACAGAACAAATGTTACCCTGTGTTTTGGCTATTCTGTCATCTCTTTTACCATTGCTAATGGCAAATTGTTATTTTTTATGTAGCATTGTTTAATTAGTATTTAGTAGCACAAGTATTTATTTAAATATGTTCTTGTTGCATGTCCTTATATTCCCAGTGATTTAGTGTGCATATAACATTAGGGCAAATTAATACAAGTTAAGAACTCATACCTCATACGTGGCAATAATGAATGAGGATTAAATATTTTTTCAAATGTGAATTCAATCTTGAAAGCATCAGGAATGTGTTGCTGGACCCTAAAGATCATGATCGAAAAATTATAATTTCCTCCTTTACTCTATTTGTTTGAGCGCTTGCTTGTGGACGTCAGTGTTTTCATGTTTCCACGTCTGTGTGTATGAACCAGCATATACACACACGTGTCTTTTAGGTTCCTTCACTCCCAGTCACACCTATACTAACCCCACACCCTTCTCCCCTGTCACTCACTCACCAGACCTCGAGGACCCGCCCATCACCCTGACACCCCGTCCCTCCCGGATGCGCCATGCCTCCCAGAGCGAGGAGGCCCCTCCCACGTCCTGCTCCGAGGTATTCCCGGGCGGGGCAGGGGACATGGATGCCGCGCCCCTTTCCTCGCTTGCGCGGAGCAGCAGCGCATCTGACGTCATGGAGCCCTTCATTGCTGAGAGGGTCAAAGGTGACAAGCTCCAAAACGACCCCCCTTTGACCAATGATTCTTCCCATTTCCCTGCCACTTCTTCCTCACTCGCAGCCGATAGCCTCGCAACTCCACCACCCCCACACTCCCCTTCCTCACCTGCCCCCTTCACCTCCTTCAACGATGTCACCTCTTCTTTGGAGGGACGGGACAACGGTAGTGTATATGACCAACTCTGGCCTGGGATTTGCTCCCAAAGCCCGGGCTCTGGTTCTGATTGGGCGAGCGGCTCCGATTCTGCCTTTATCTTTTCCCCCGAAAGAGAAATAGATAGCGAGGAGGGCGAGGTGGGTGGAGAAGCGGAGGATGATGACTTGTTCTCCTCTATTAGGGAGTACCTCACCCAGCGAGGAAGTGAGAGGAGGGAGGAGGCGGTAGAAAAAGATACCGCTGGTCACACGACAGAAACCAGCGGCTTGCCCTCGCACGTCTCTGTGCAAACAGGGATAGTTAGGACCCAGGTAGCGCAGCTGGGACAGCTTGGAGAAGCCAGACAGGTACTCAGGGAGAGCAGACAGACAGGGAAAGACGACAGACAGGTAAGTCAGTCGGCGAGGCACAGCAGCGCGGATTCCATAGAAGAGAGCGAGGAGGAGCAGCGCAGCATTTACAAGTGCCTGGAGCTGCAGTGTCAGTGGCAGCCTCCCAGCTGCAGGGGGAGCTCTAGTTTAGAGAGACAGGCAGAGGATAAGGATAGAAGTACAGGAGGAGGAGCAGGAAGAGCAGGGTTGGGAGGTATAGGCGAGGGGTGGGAAGACATAGGGGAGGAGATGGGAGAGTGGCAAACGGTGGATAAAGAACCAACAGCGAAACACGAGCAGTCCCATTTAATCAGACAAGATGCCATGGAGACAGAATCTTGCACTAAACAAAGCCAGCCTGCCCCGATCCAGGCACCAGAGCCTGCCAGGGCCAAGTTGCCGCGCGGCCGCCCTAAAAGGCGTCACGTTGGGGGGGTCCACGTCAGCTTTCGGCCCTCGACCGAGTCTGTTCAGTTCCACAACCCCCTGGAGAGTAAAGAGGCCCACTGGAAAGCCAGGCTGCGCCGCCTCAGCCATTTCCACACGCACAGTCACTCTGCCGGGGAGAGGCTTAGTACCGGGGCAAAGGCGGGGGTGGGTGCGGGCAAGGCTGGGTCTGTAAGCCATAAGGTGGGGACGTATGAGAAAGTAGGCTCAGAGGAGGGGTTCAGTGGGCGGGGTGAGAAATGCGCAGCCGAGGGCACAGCTAGCGCTGGCGTCCAGGAGAACCAGGCTGGGGCCGCAGCAGGTGACCAGGAGCATCCCTCTGGGGCCCCCGTGGGATCAGGTCTGGGTGGCGAGGTTCATTCTGAGACTACATTAAGCGGTTCGGTTCCGTCTGGCGTGCGCGGCCGCTTGGGGCGCTCCGGCCTGCGGCCTCGCGGCTCCCGCTCCCGCTCCCAGGAGCCAGGCAGCAGTGCCTCTCGTCACCACCACCAGGTGGCATTGCTAGGCGGGGTCTATAAGACTGTGGTTCACGCCCTCTCTTCCAAACCTCGTCCACGGGGTCAGGGGTCATCCCAGGGCTCCTCCCCCCAGCGACAGGGTCGGGCCTCCATGGGTGACGCGCCGCTCAGGGAGCTGTACTCCCACGTCCTGGGCTACTTTGGACGCAAGGCGACCCCGCCAGGTGAGCGAATGAAGCGCTCCCAGCGGACACCACACCAGTAAACAACATCAGCAACAACAGATAAACATCAACAAGCATCAAACTGTGAAAAGGGACATTTATTAAAACACAAACACCAACTCTCTCTTCTTTTTTTTTGCTCTTTTTAACTGGTTTGTTGGTTTGAATGAGTTTTTGTTTTTTTTATGGCTGAAACTCATCATCTTGCTGCTGGATTTAAACTCAAATTGCCTTTTTTGTGTTTCCTCTTGATGTAGCCCCTCCTCCGGCCTGCCTCCTCCTTCATACCCGTCAAGACTCCTCCTCTTCCTCCTCCCTTACCTTCCCACTTGCTCTTCTGCCTTTGGGGGGGGGGCGGGGCCCTTACTCTCCTCCTGTTTACCACTTAAGGGCTTTGGGACTTTAATCGCTCCTCCTTTTCCTCTTTTCGCTACACCTCCTACTCCCACTCCTCTCCTCCCGGAAATATTGCATGCGGCCTCCCCGTGCCTCCTTCGCCTCCTGCCTGGACTCCAGCCCCCTCTCAGGCTCATGGAAGAACAGAAACAGGAGACAGGAAGCCCATACCGCCAATAGAGAGAGGGAGAGAGAGGAAATCAACCAGGGCCCTGGCTCAAAGAAAACACAAAAAGCACAGAAAAAGTGGCCCATGAGGCTAAAAAGATCTAATATTCATGTCTGTTTGGTGCCACATTGCCTGTTACATCCTGCTTTTAATGTTTTATCTAATGCAGTTCATCCGTACACCACAAAGTGGCAGTGTAAACCATAATGTCAATGTCCATTGTCAACTTAACTTGGTCACTCACTTGGCTGGTACAGTGCCACAGAAGATGATGGTACTGTCACAGACATGCTCATTGGTGCTTTAGACATTTTTTTTTCACTAAGAGCAAGCACTGACCTCATTAGTCGATATCAGAAACCCCCTTTTTTATTAATGTAGTTCTGTGGGAAATTAATGTTGGGAGAATCTGGGGGAATATTTCCTCACAGTCCAACAATGATGTAGGTGAGATGTGGGACACCATATCAGCTGATATAATGACATTGTCTCCAACCTCCTTCCCTCTGCTTTGTTGTCTGCAGACCTGTATTGCGGTGTGTTTTATTTCTGGTGCCAGATGGGTGGCGCTTGTAATGTTTCGTTTCGCTATATTCTTTTAAAAGCGAACTAATCACTCTTTTGTGTGATAAGTCGGGACTTGTCTTGTACTCACGACAAGCTAATATAGACCCTGCGATGTGCTTTTAGTTATTTGCCCCATGCTCGGCCTTGTTATGTGTCAAGCTAGCTCTGCGTGACTAGCATTAGCACAGTATAGTATGTGTATTATGCAACAGCTGTGCATTTAGATGTCACAAGCTGCTTTATGTTAGCTCCAGCACATCAACCTTTTATATGCCATTCGTTTGGCCTCACTTCTCTGACCTTTCAGGTCAACGAAGAACACATTCAGTTCTGTTTTGTGTCAACATCACAACAAGAACATCTTTTGTGTTTATAACCTAGATTTGCTTGTTTCTTGGTAACAGTCAAGGTATGTGGAGATAACATGACCAGCACTTAAAAGAAAGGACCAAACCATTTTTTTTTGTATGCCTCTAAATCCCATATCCAGGAACTTACGATTAGTTCATAGGTGGTTGATTGCTCCTGTCTGGCTTGGGGGTTTATTGATACTGACTGACAGGCTTACCGGCCGCTGTCATCGCTACCTAACTAACCAGCAACATAACACACAGTAACTTAGCTTGACTAACAAACAGTAGGCCTCTGGTATGCTGCCTGTTTGAACATAATTCTCTCTCTCTCTCTCTCTCTCTCTCTCTCTCTCTCTCTCTCTCTCTCTGCATGGTGTCAGTTAACTCCTGCACTGCTTCACTGATTGGTTTTGTCCGTCATGTCGGTTGGCTTTTCTTTAACATTAGCATTGTGGTGATCCCTTTCAGTGTAGTGGGGCTCTACATGCACACCAGGACATTCAGTACACCCTAGAAATAATACTTGCATATAGTTTTTATATTCCATAGCTGTGACATTACAGACAGTGAAGCTGGTTAAGTAAACACAAGCCTCTTCTGTCCTGTTTTTTGGGTGTATTTCTTACTGGACACACACTTTGCTAGGTTAAAAGGTTATTGTGATATTTTGAGTTTAAAAGATGTAAATTCAAAAGATAGATAAATGAAGTTTAAAACAGTGATTAAAGCAAATTGTTAAATATCACATATAATTAAATATCACTTTAATTTTGAGCACAGTCTGAACAGACAAAAATACTATTGCTCTTTGTCTAACTGTGTCTGCCATTCTACTGGCGTGTTGTACAGGCAGGTAGACGATAGTTAATTTTCTGATGTACTTAGACATCAGTCATTATGTCAGTGCTTGTCTGTCTTTGTTATTCTCTGTCCTAAACACTGACTGTGTGTACTTATTTGCTCTACATTTATCTGTATGTGTGCGTCTAGCCAATAAAGAGGAAGTGGTTCCGAAGGCCCGGCCAGTCTCCAGTGACGTGGGAAACGCTAATCACAACTTCTCCGACCTCTCTGACCTGGATGAGTTTATCCAGGAGAGACTAAAGGTCAGGGGTACAGCGGTCAGTAAAAACACTCACACACATGAGGAGGACACCAGGGTCACACACTCACTAACTAAGCCTATATAGCTAAGCTAAGTGTCTTTGCTATCGTGTTGGGTAGACTCTGAAATTGTTTAGCAGATTACAATGGACTATATTATTTCTGCACTTGAACTGCAGAGCTAGGTGTAAGCCATGTTGTCTCAGGAAAGCTAAGCTTCATCGCAGGTCTACATGGACGAACCCAGCTTCTCACAAACCTCTCGACGCACAGGGCCGTCGCGGCAGCAGCCCTGGTAGTCTGGAGGTTCCCAGGGATCTGCCGGAGCTTCTAGACAGGGGTGACGGTCAAGGCTGTCGACCTTCAGATGACCTCCGGCCAATTGATGATCCCGGTGTGCCCTCAGAGTGGACCTCACCAGCCAGTGGCAGCGGCTCTGATGTCATCAGCTCAGACAGCCAATCGGACTCCTTTAATGCATTTCAGTACTCCAACTACAAGTTTGACAGTAAGCAATCTCCAAATCGTTCTGACGACTACTTACCTCTGGGGTCAAGGGCCAATATTTCGGGGGTTCCGGTGTAGCCAGCGGATATCCGGATAACAGATATCCGGGCCAAGAGAGATGAGAGATGACTTCTACGACTGGATTGTTTTACAAGTAGCCAGTTGTAAAACAACAAGTAGCCAGACACAAAAAAAAAGCTAAATATAAAGCTAAATCGTCGTCAGATGATAGCCGTTTTTTTTTCAGAGATAGCATTTCGGCCAATGTGTTCCACCTCTTTGCTCTCCACACTGACTGTTTACCTGCATGCAACCAAACGTGATTGGTCAATACTACTCGGCCTACAAACGGAAACCAGAACCCTTCCAATACCCAAATAATGTTTATAGAGATTAGAACATAAGCAAACCATGCTATATAATAGTGTAGTTCCAATCTTATTTATTACAATATTGAGTTGTATGTTTTTAATAGGATTGCATTAAATTCAATGTTTTTCTCTTGTAGATTTTACTTTCAGCTCAGAGTCATGTGGAGGAGGAGTCGGATCGGGGGGAGGAAGAGGAGGGGCCAGCTCGTTAGACCAGGACAGCCTGGGAGGGGGCGTGGTATGTGAGGAGCAGGAAGTAGCCAGTCTGACGACGCTACACATCGACTCCGAGACCAGCAGCCTGAGTCACACTGTTACTGTCACCGGTACGTATAAACGCCTACGTGCCAGCCTCTCCATGGATATATCTCTACATTGTTTACATATCTCATGCATATTTCAGATCCCAAGTACCACAGAGGACAGTTGTAACCCATGAGGGGCGGGGGAAAAACTGATATGTTTTACAAAAGCATCGATACCCTTTATTAGCCAGTTATTCCAATATCAGAAGCTACCATCATTTTATACAACGGGCATTTATAAAGTGTTTCCTTTCCTGTGTGTGTGTGTGTGTGTGTGTGTGTGTTTGTAGGCTCAGAGAGCGCATCTCCCTTGCATTCTCTGGGGGGTTCCCGCTCACAGACGCCGTCCCCCGCCATGCTGATGGCTGACCACAAAGAACACACACACTCCCACTCGCACACACAGCTACAGCTGGACCCGAAGCTGCACCACTCCGTATTGCAGACCCCCGATGACCTAGGTAACTTACACACACACACACACACACACACACACACACACACACAGACACGCACGCCTAATTACCTAGAGCGGGTTGTTTGTGTACAGAAACCAGTGAGTTTCCTGGTGAAGACTGCAGCGTGATGGCAGGTGGATCTCTCATCGGTTGGCATTCCGATGTTGCCACGGTGATGTGGCGGAGAATGCTGGGTATCCTCGGAGACGTCAACAGCATCAAAGACCCAGAGATCCACGCGCAGGTGTTCGACTACCTGTGTGAACTGTGGCAAAACCTGGCCAAGGTAGGCGCCCCCGCCACACACAACAGTGCACGTATTCGGCACGCGGTTTGCTCTGGAATGTTGGGTGAGAACTCAAATGTTGAAAAGGTTGACAATGAAAAGTCTCTCTCTCTCTCTCTCTCTGTCTCTCCCTCTGTCTGTGTGTGTGTGTGTCACTCTTCCCTTCAGATCCGGGACAATTTGGGCATTTCTCTGGATAACCAATCATCTCCTCCACCCCCTGTCCTGATCCCGCCCATGAGAATCCTCACCCCCTGGCTCTTCAAGGTGGGTGAGAGTTGAAATGCTTAATGTGATGATTCGGCTGCACAAAGGGACTTCTTTGCTCTTTTTCTATCTCCAGTGTGGACAGTTCAAGCGAAACACCCTGACAAATCAATCAAATCAACCTATCAATGACCAAAAAACGCATTCTTAGTTGTGCGTGTGTGTGCTGCCGCTGCAGGCCACCATGTTGACGGAGCGCTACAAGCAGGGAAAGCTCCACGCATACAAGCTCATCTGTGGGATCATGAAGAGGCGACAAGATGTCTCCCCCAACACAGACTTCCTCACACACTTCTACAACATCATGCACCACGGACTACTGCACCAAGACCAGGTACACACCGTACGAAGCACCAATCACTTCTTTAGTACTACCTAACATAATAACATAATAGTATAAGCAGTCTACATATAAACAACCATAAAAATTAAGTGGTTTTACATAACCTACATAACCATTAAAGACACACAGTTGTTGTTGTGTGTGCTTAAAGCAATTTTTTTAATTATTTTATATTCATATCATGTATTATAATTGTTTGTGTGTTTGTTTGTGTGTCTGCCTGCCTGTAGGACATCGTGAACACCATCATCAAGCACTGCAGTCCCAGGTTCTTCAGTATTGGCCTTCCTGGAGCCACCATGCTGATTCTGGACTTCATCATCGCCGCTGCTCGCGTCACGGCCTGCTCTTCCCTCAATGTAACACACACACGCGCGCGCACACGCTCACACACAGACAGCGTATTCACATCTGATGTTATATAAACAAAGTAGGATAGGAAGATTTCCTTCCTTCTGTCTCTTTGCCTGCTCCCCGTCAGGCTCCCAGAGTGGAGGCCCAGGTCCTGCTGGGCTCCCTGGTGTGTTTCCCCAACCTGTACGAGGAGCTGCCGGCACTGCACCCCACCACCGCCGACATAGTGCTCACCAAGTTCACTGATGTCAAGGTGACATTACTTTAATTGTTTGCACCTGGCGGGTCATTCCCACTGTCATTCTTTACTGTACGTTAACGCACAAAAGCAGCATGTGATAAACATGCTGTTTATCACATGCTGTTTATCACATGCTGCTTAGCGCAGTTTAGCACGGACAATTCGGGGGATCTTAGTCAGGTCTTAGTGGGGTCTTTGAAGTGTCAACACTGTCACGCGCACGCACACAGACACACCTACATGCTTACACACACACGCACACAAACCCTCCCTAGTGTCAGTGTTAATAACAGTTTAAAGATTCAGTAGAAGAGTTTGTTTGTCGCCAGGCCACTGCGGCAGTCTCAGGCACAGGCACGCATGGCATTAGCTATTTACACATCAACAACAGTCCCACTCCCGTTACGCTGGGCTGTTAACAGAATGGGCGATGAGCCATTAACCTGTTAGCCCCGCTCCCAGGCTCCCTGGGGAGAGGAGGGCTGCGTGGGTTTAGCACTGACTCAGCCAGGCTTGCAGAGCTACGAGGGTCAAGTCTGTGAACCGGCCTCCGCTATAGAGCATGCTAGCATTCAGCCCAGGGGACTGGATTATGACAGGGCAGAAATACATTAAATACAACTGGAAACGCACCCGAAACATATACATCTTATACAGTATAGTCTTCAATCTCTAGATCCACATCTAGAGGAGATCTGTTTAAACACATCAGCTACACTCGCCACACAGCAGAGACGTTTTGCGGATATCTGTGCTGCAGTTGGTTGGTTTTTCTTTGTTTTAGTAAATACGAACCAGTTGCTGAATTACCATCCAATTCACTCTAAATGTGTGTATGTGTTATGCTTTGTGTTTCAGGAACACATCATTAAACATATCCTGACCTCCGTCAAGGAGGAACCCTCTGCTCCTGCTAGGTAGGGTGTGTGGGTGTGGGTGTGTGTTTGTGTGAGGGGGGGGGCTCATGTCTTTGCAGTGGACTAGATCTTCCTCCCTCTGTGTGTGTGTGTCTAGGTGTGTGGCTCTGTGCAGTTTGGGTATCTGGCTGTGTGAGGAGCTGATCCAGGACACCCAGCACCCGAAGATCAAAGAAGCTCTGAATGTGATCTGTGTCACTCTAAAGGTCAGTGACATGGCTATACTAGCATTCCTCTGTCTTGGCTTCTGGGGGAATCTGTGTTTATGAAGTTGATAGATAGATAGATAGATAGATATATATGTATATGTATATATATATATATATATATATATATATATATATGTGTATATATATATATATGTGTATATATATATATAATTTCAGTTGTTGCAGGCAAATGAGATCCACCGGGGGCTTTCTAGATGGTGGTTGAAAGTGCAATCTGCATTGCCGCAGAGTGTCTTGTGTGTGGGGCCCGTGTATTGTAACAATACAAGCCAAGATTTACTCTGTCATCCGCAGCCAAGTGGCTCTGTCCGTAGTGCCTGCAACCACACACACACACACACAAGTTGTCCACCTTGGAATCCCTTCCTTATGTATCGGTAACTACACATGCGCTTTCACACATACACAGACACGCTTCTATACACACATGCACTCTACCCCTGGGAGGGAACCCTGGACTGTCAATATGTCTGGTCTTCTACCAAGAGAATAGTTCAGTAGGGAATGCTGCAAGCTGTCACACACAGACACACATGTACAGTTTGACCACTTTGGAATCTCCTGCCTTCATACCAACAGCCAGTATCCTCAGCCATGTATTCTGGCGTGCACACACACACACACAGCTGGGATTATCATATTTCTGTTCAGAACTGGACAGAAGTAACACCCCGGCGAAAAAACACCCCCCACCCCAGAGCCATTGTTTGACTTTGAATTCTCAACTAACATGTCTACTTTCTTTATTGTAATGCATTCCGTCAATTACCTTTCACTTTAATTCCAAATGGTAAAATTGCATAGAATTAGTCGAATTAGTTTTTACAGCTAGAGGTTTGAACAACATGTATTGTATAAATAGTACTACATAGTAACAAATTGGAATCATATCTTTGAGTACACGCTTTACACTATTACAATATAACAAGACATGAAAAGACTGAAAAAGGTGATCTTAAAATTTAGGTTAGAATTCCCACACCTGCAGGTTTCTGTGATTAATACATCGAATGTTAATGTTATGTGTGTGTGTGTGTGTGTGTGTGTGTGTGTGTGTGTGTGTGTGTGTGTGTGTGTGTGTGTGTGTGTGTGTGTGTGTCCCTGTGTAGTACTCCAACAAGAGCGTAGCGCTCGTGGCCTCTGACATCCTTCACCTCCTGATAAGTTACGCGGACCATCTCCAGAAATTCCCCCCAGACACCCCCAAGAAGATCGTAGAGGTGATGCGCATAACGTAGTCATAACAACGTTTCTAGACTCATTTGCTGTACAGCTCCTCTATCTTATTAATGTAGTCTAAAAGATTAGACATGTTGTTAGTATTTCAGCATATTTTAGTAACCGTTGGTGATTGATATTAGCCCAGTAGTATTGTTTAGTTATACCTCAACCAAAAGGTTTTAGGTTTGACATGTGGTGTTGGCAGAAGCGACGGTTGGAATTATGCCTTAGAATGAAAGTTAATACAGTGTTTCTAACTCATTTGACTGTTTCTTTCAGATTCTTATCGCCACAATCACAAACCTCCTGCCATCTACCGAGATGTCTTCTCATGAACTGGACAAGAGGGTACAGCTCACATTGACACACACATATCCTAAACTGCTCTACTCTACATACTGCTTTGCAGTGTTATCCATTTTGTGTGCGTCTGGGTGTTTGTTTTGTAGCTGGTGGTGTCCCTCCTGTTGTGTATGTTGGACTGGGTTATGGCCCTCCCTCCCAAGACCCTCCTCCAGCCAGTCCAAACAGGGAAACCTCCTGACAAGGACCAACCGCCCAAGACCCTTCTCAGCTGCATTTATAAGGTAAAAGAACACACACACACACACACACACACACACACACACACACACACACACACTACATGCACAGTGCAAATTTAGAATAAACCAATAAATAATGATGTTCCTATTTGTTGCTTTAGTTCCACAGACACTTTTTTTTTTTATCTCATTGATGGAGCTACCACTATATTTATATCTTAATAATAATCTCTCTGTCTCTCTGTTTCTCTCTCTCTCTCTCTCTCTCTCTCTCTCTCTCTGTCTCTGTCTCTCTCCGTCTCTCTCTCTGTCTCTGTGTCGTTTGTCTAGGTGCTACACGGCTGTGTGTACGGAGCCCAGACGTTCAACAGCACCAGGTACGTCCCCCTGCAGCTGGCCGAGCTGCGGAGCCCAGACTACGACCCGTACATGCAGCTGCAGGACCTCAAAGAGCCAGAGCCGCTGCACAGCCCCGACTCGGAGCGCTCCAGTAAACTGCAGCCTGTCACCGAGGGTGGGGGCAGCACGCGCACACGCGCGCACACACACACACACACACACGCGCGCGGACACACACGGACACACACGGACACACACGGACACACACGGACACAAACGTACAACCCTGCAAAGTCCATTCACACATACAACCCGCTACAGTCCACATCCCCACTCAAAACCATCTAGTTCCAGGATACTGCTCGCTACTACTTGTGTACTTGCGTGTGCGTGTGCACGTGGCCCCCTGCGTAGCGCCACAGGACGGGCTTACTGGCATAATGAGCAGAGCAGGCCGACGCACCATGCTCCACTCTCCCATCATTCCCTCCCTACCCCTCCCCCTCTCTATTGAGTCCTCCCGTCTTCTCTCTGTCTTCACTTTCCCACTACTTTCTACTTCTTCCTCCTGGGGGAGAGAGAGGGAGGGAGAGTGAGAGAGAGACATTTCCTGAGGTTTAGCTAGTTGGAGAGAATGTCTGATCAATACGTCAATACATATCTGTAGTCGACAACCAGCCACATAAGTGTCTCTGCGTGTGTGTGTGTGTGTGTGTGTGTGTGTGTGTGTGTGTGTGTGTGTGTGTGTGTGTGTGTTAGAGACAGAGAGAGACTGAGTGTGCCTGTTTGTTTCCCAGTGTGTGTGTGTGCGCGTGTGATGGCATTGGCTTCTGCTCAGCACGGGGCCAGTAATGTAAACGGTCTATATGCTCTGTGTGCCTGTGTGTGCGTTTGTGTGTTTATCTCCGTTCTCACAGAAGTGTACTGTCAAACCGACACCATAAAGAGACACCTCTTGACTTGTGTCCAGAATTGTGCTTGTGGCTGAAACATAATGAAAATGATTCAAATGTTTTGGAAACATGGTGAGTGAGGCTGGCACTGCTCTCTACTCCTCCCCCATGCGGAGCTCCTGGGCTCACAACCTTCTCTACCCCTCCCCCTAAAACCATGTTGCGTTATGTTAAATTTGAGTGCAAATGTGTTCTGTGGAAGCCATAATGCAATCTAAGAGTGTCAGTGAATATGAAATAATTAGTTTATTACAGAAGGAAACTAAAAACTAAAAAAAAAGTTGTATGTAATGCAACAAATTGTTGTATGTATGTAAGAGGCGATACCCTTTTCTCCCTGTTGTTTTATTCATATTGTCTAGCCTTTTTACGGTGGATGTTCTCCAACGGTGTCCTGTCTTTCCTCTCCAGTTCGTACTCGTATCCAACAGGGTCTGATCTCCATAGCGGCCAGAACTGTCATCAACCACCTGGTCAACCATCTAGGACATTACCCCATGTCTGGGGGCCCTGCTACACTGACTGGCCAGGTACATTTGGGTGTGATTATGGCCATTCAACTTTGAACATAGTTTTCATGCAAAACCCCCAAAACCTGCAGTATTTAAAGCCAGGTTGGGATGTCTGTGAAACTAGTTGGAACCCCACAGTACACTGATTGTGTCCTAACCTGTAAAGAAGCCTGTGTGTCTGTGTGTTTGCTCCCCAGGTGTGTGAGAACCAGGACAATCCTTACTGCGAGAGTGCTGACCTAGGACCAGAACTTTTCCACTCTCCGAACCTTCAGTTCCTTGCTCTGAATGGCTCCACGCTGCTCTCAGTGCTACAGGTAAAGCACGCTTGTTAAAGCCCTAGTATGTAACAATTGTACCTTAAAATAACAGCTTCAAAATCATTTTGATGGTACACTGACTTGTGATAGGGAGTAATGGGGAGAATGACGTCTGCTTTCAGGGAGCGTGCACGAGACCTCTTGCGAGAACTGGGTAATGCTTTATGGCACCGGTTGAAGTTGAAGTTGAGGTTGATTCCTGCAATAAAACCATAGAAAGAATTGTAAAATCCAAACCTCACATAATAGTAGATGCATTAAGACAGTGAGGGTTGCATTGGTCCTCTAATTGGGTTTGAAATAGCCTATTGATATTGGACAATGTTTCTCAAAAGGGCTACTAGGGGTACATGAAAATACTACATGGGGTACGTGAGAGAAAATCACTACTGGTAGTTTTTCTAAATAATGCATCTATAAATATTCCAAGCGGTAAAATGTTGATTTATTTGGTAAGAACTTTTACGTGTGATCAGCTATCTTGTGTGAAGGGACCTAGAAGACAAATTTGAAATCTAACATGTCATTTAGCCGTCTAAAATTGTGTCAGATTTGGCCACAGGTGTGACATCGGGGGGGGGGGGAACACTAGTAGAAACAGAATGTTTAGCTCGAAGGGAGAAATAGTCTGTCCAAAATGTCCGTTAGACATTGGACTGATACGGGGCCTTTAAGTATTGCTGTGTAAGTTTGGGGGCTACAGAAGCCCCAAAAGTTTGAGAACTTGAGAGCCCCTCAAAGCCTTGGGCTAAGTCGTTCTGGAAACCTCTCCTGTGTTAGATCCGCTCGGAGTCCGGCGTGCCAGGTGGGGGGATGACGGCTGGCCTGTCTTCGGCCCCCGCCTGCGTCCGAGTCATCATCAGAGACGTGGCGGGCAAACACTCCTGGGACTCTGCCGTCCTCTACGGACCCCCGCTGTGCCCCCCGCACAGCCCCTCCGCACACACACACTCCCCATGCCTCCAGGTGCACACTCCTCTGCCCAGGAAGGAGGGAGGACGAGAGGGAGGTAAGAAGGAGGCGCAGGAGAGGAGGCGTGGCCCGGAGGAAGACGGGGAGGAGATGGAGCGAGACGAAGAAGGCGGAGGAGAGGGGTGGAAGAGGAAGAAGGCGGTTGAGGAGGGGGACGAGGAGGAGAAGAGAGAAAGCGACATCGACGAGGAGGAGGACGTGGAGAAGGGAGTGGGCCAGGAGGAGGCGCATGTAGAAGAGGAGCAGCGAGGGGAGACGGGCCCAGAGCAGCTCCTCGCACCGCCATTGGCCAAGCGCGTGTGTCGGGAGGCGGTGCCCATGTGGGACTCTCTCAGGGAAGGGGACGACTCCCTGGATGAGACGCTGCAGTACCTGGGATATTCCAGTCCTGAGTGTCTTCAGAGAGCAGGTACACACACACACACACACACACACACACAAAGTGGGGGTGGGTCCGATCATAATTGTATATAGTAATCATATAGAAATCATATATGTTTCTACATGATTTGGTCCTCACTCGTCAGGCATGCCTCTCAACATTCCGGCTCCTCCCCCTACGTGCATCTCAGAGAAGCAGGAGAACGATGTCATCAATGCCATCTTGAAGCAAAGCGCAGCGGAGCGAGAGTTTGTTCTTCATGTATGTCATGCTGTAAAGATGCTAACGGGTCACTTGTAGCTTTGTATATAGAGGCACGTCAAATATGAACCAATCACTAACGCGCACTAAATCTTCATTATTTACTTCTCAGTATGTAAGAAATATCATAATTGATAACGGTTTATAGATTACTTCATGTGCATGAAAAAATAACTTGGCCATACATTTTCAAACATAATTTTCAGTAGACTGTATTGGTTTATACCAGTGGGAATTTGTATAATATTGTTGTGACAGTTTGCACATATAGTTTGTATAATAATAATATCACATATAATGTTTAGTTGTGTTACAATTATTAGACAAATCCTTCATATGTTACCTTATATTTCAGCGGGGCGAAGAACTGAACATGAGAGCATCCCAGCAAGCTGAACCCGAGACCCAGACACCACAGTCAGCCTTCTACTACTGCAGACTGTTGATCAACATTCTGGGGCTCAACTCCTGGGAGAAGAGGTGGGGATAAACACAAACCAAACAAATGTAATTCGTATGCACTGTGTGATTTAGAATAATATTAAATAAATAATTCCCCTACAGTATGAAATATTGCTTGGCCATCTGCCTCTCCCTCATGTCATACTGCCTATCACCCCAACTGATATGCCATATTATATTTTCTGGTTTCTTCGTCAGGTCTTTTGCACTTAATATAAAAGTGCACTGATATGGTCTAAATATTCAGATTCAATGAAACACATTTGCTTTTCTCTCTGGCTGCTAGCTTACAAGATAGCTATTTACTAATGCCACCAATTATAGATAGCACCATGTTGTCATTTATCCTGCTTCTTTAAAGTGAGCTCACCTGAATTTCTCTGTGAAAATACCCCAAAAATATATCTTTAATTAACAAAGCAACATATAAAGCAACCCATATAAAAGTGCTATTGAGACGTCAGTAGCACACGGCGCACGTTTCATGTTCTGGATATATCACAGTACAAAATGTCATGGTATCCTTTTAAAATGTGTCTAGTGCTGGCTAATGGACTCTCGTCAGTTTTTATGCTTTATAGAAAACTGCCCTCCATGGAATTACACTGACTGCATTCAGCTGGCACAAAAGACTCCTTAACACGCTCTGTGTGCGAGCGTGCATTTGTATTTTTTTTTTTTTGTGTGCGTGCGTGCACATGCGAGGGTGAGTTATAATGAGTATAGTACTCTATTGATCAAACTCGCCCATTTAGAGTCAGAATGAAAGACGGTTGTTATGGGCGAGGGAGGGCAGTTAGAGATGGAGAGAGATACACAGAAAAACAAAAAGACAGACGGTGCCAGAAGGGAAACTCTGGGAGAGAGAGAGTGAGAGAGAGACACGTATGTCCAGGAGAGAGAGAGAGAGATTGAGATAGAGATTGTCTAATCACCTCTTATTGTGCCCTATCAGTCTCTCCAGGCATTCACGGGGAGCAATAATGACACCAAGACACTCGCAGTCGTCCTTGTGCACGTGTGTCTGTGTGTGTCTGTGCATACATTCAGTTTACGGTTGTGTGTTTGCGCGTGTGTGTGCCTGAGTTTTGTGCGGCTTCTGTCCCTTTATGTTCTTTGCCATAATCCTGGGTGTAAATGGGAGCCTTTGAGAGCAGAGAATGAGGCCATTACCACTTATCAGTTTAATAAAGAGCAAATCGCTAGCTCTCTTTCGCACAAATGGCTCTCTCTCTCTCTCTCTCTCTCTCTCTCTCTCTCTCTCTCTCTCTCTCTGGGGGGGGGGGGGGGGGGGGGGGGGGG
>JAOEHI010041034.1:968-15044 GCA_025447815.1 Percopsis transmontana
TTTTTTTTTTATTTTTAAATTTTTTTTTTTTAAAGGGTTTATCCCAATTTTTTTTTTTTGGCCCCCCCCCCCCCCCCCCCCCCCCAGAACAACAAATCACTGTTTATTTTTAAATGCAACCGCATATGCAAAGTGTAGGGGGATAGGTAGGGGATAGGGGAGTAGAGATGAGTGCCAGCAAGCCTCTCAGCTCTCAGGTGCAGGAGGGGGCATCACGTCAAAGCAATGTTTTTGTAATACTGGTTTCAGCCACTAGGGGAAGTCTGATGTCTCTCTCAGCCACTCTGCTACTTGTGCTGCTACTTGTGTATTCTAATAGAGTAATGTAACAATGTGAATGTAATACTGGTTTCAGCCACTAGGGGGTGCCTCTCCCTCCCTCCTACCCGAGGTGGATGGTGATGCTGCTCTGCTCCACATCACAGTAGATGCTCTCCAGACGCAGCTGGGCGCGCGGAGGCAGGTCCACCCAGTGGTGTGTGCCCACGCTCCACAGCTGCCAGTGGAAGGGCAGAGGGGTGTGGTGCTGGGGGCACGCCCACCCCCTGCCACAAGTCCCTAGCAGGAAGCGGTCGCACACAAGCACGTCGGCGGAGGCCTGGGCGTGGAGAACAAGAGGGGTTCATCGTTTTCATGAAGTATCTCCTGTGGGGTGTTTTATCAAGCGTGATCCCGTGCTCCCCCTGCTGGCCACACCGGATGTTAACAGCCATCCTATAGTGACAGACTGTCGCTTCACATGGTGAAACTACAATAGACCTCATAGGTTTTTTTACGTCAGCATGCCCAAATATGGAATTCTGGATCAAACGCGATTTCCCAGCGGAGTTTTCATATTACTCGCTCTATCGCAGTCTTTCTTCAACAGAGGCTTTTCAAACTAGGGACATATTTGTCTCTCTAACGGCACCGGTTGTTGATTTCTGTTACCGTTTCCGTCAAGTCAAAAATCGCTGTTGGCCCGTCTCATGCACACCAATAGCAGGGCTTACGGAACAGCAGTTTGTGAATTTATTGCTAGCATATCTTGGATACGATACAATAGTGTTTGACCCGGAAATCCAAATATGGTCATAGTGACATACCAACTTAGGAGGTCCTTGTTTGTGACAGATATTATAAACATTATTATTTCATATATTCTCTTTAGTTCTGCAGCCAGAGTGTTATAGTGCACACAGCGCCCCCCCTCCACACCGTGGCAGTGTTGTGTCATGACGGTAACCTTGGTGTGGAACGCCCCAGGCAGTTCCGCTGGGCTCTGCGCGGAGGAGGAGGGGGCGGGGGCGGCGGCGGCACAGAGTGGGGGGGGCGGAGGGGGGGTCTGGGTGATGATGATGGGCAGCGAGGCTACGAGCGACGTGGTCGCCATGGAGCACTGGAGCTGACCCTGCAGCAAGGTCAGCACCACGCCCGAGACGTCCCCGCCACTGCCGCCCGATTGGACCACGGGCTGGATGAGCATCTTGGGAGGCGGGGTCTGCCCAAAGGGGGGGTCGCTCTTGCTGGGTACTGCGGCCCTCCCCAACGTGGATGGCCGGGCCGTGAAGCTCACCGTGAGCCCATAAGGACTGAGGTGCCATGCCTGCTCCACCTGTAGGGGGCACCACAGAACCACCTGCACCGTCAGAAAGGGAAGCTAAAAGGAAAACTAAAGGGAAGCTAAAGGGGAACTAAAGGGACAACTAATGGAAAACTAAACGGAAGGTAAAGGGAAAACTAATGGGAATGTAAAGGGGAAAACTAAAGGAAAGCTAAAGGGAAAAGGCAGAGTGTCTATTTTTGAGTTGTGGGTTTTCTTTGCTAGTTATGCTTTTGTTGTTATAATTAGTTTATTGAGTCTCCTTAGTTTATGTTAGGTAGCAGTGTCTCAACAGGGTTTGTAGTTATTGTAGTTTGTTTATATATTATGTGTTTGTCATTCCCCTTTGTGTCAGAGTGGTTGCATCCGCCACTATATAAGTTTCCCCCATGTTTCAGTCAGTTCTGTTAGTGGGGGTCTGTTTGTTTAACTTCTGTTGAGGTTATGGTATTGTTATGCTACCTGAGTTAAGTTCTGTTTAGTTGACCTCTTTTATGGGCCCAGAACATTCTAAATTTTGTAAATTAATAGTTTTTGTATTTTGTAAATAAAACTTGTATTTTTGGAACCTGACTTTTCCAACTCCTCATTCATGCCTGACGGCTTGGTCCCTCACAGTAATGAACAACAAGATAACATGCATTTTGTGTCTCACGAAAACCATTAGAACGTATACATAATTGATTGTCTATGTATATTAACTTGGTTTATTCTAACAGCGTTGTTTGCTAACCATGACCATGGTATGATATGACCTATTCAGCTATTGACTAATGTACTAATTGGGAGTACCTTCCCGGTGGAGAGGCGAACAGCCAGACAACTAGTCTGTACTGCACCCGATAAATGTAAAAAGTTACAGCTCTTGAGGTCTTGTTCTCACTATGTCCCCCACCTGTTGGCTGAGCATGGCGGCCCACACGGGCAGGGTGGAGTTGACACTGTCGGGCACCTCCAGCAGCAAGTGACGGGGGCTCAGGAAGACGAACTTGGCGGGTTTACCGGGCGGCGGTTCAGAGATGGAGACAACCGACGTGGTGGTCGTCGTCCTCCTCCTCTTCCTCCCTGGGGGCAATGAAGACATCCTACAGCACACACCAGTTTAGGATGTCAGCTTTTCTAAAAAAAAAAAAAATGGCTCACAAAATACACACACACACACACACATTCATATACTGTATGTAGGCCTACTATATTGTGACATTGTTTTTAATTGTTTTTATTTATCACCAGCCTTTAGTTTATCTGATCTTTGTTCAGTCACGTGATTCATTTATTTGGTTTATAAACGTCTAGTCTTTATCTTGCTCTATTTATACATGAATGTACCTGCTGGGATATTTCTTTCATTCTCATCTGAAAAAGTTGTAGTTATTTTTTATCATATAGGCTACTGTTATTTATTTCCTTAATCTGCTTCATCAGTCTACCTCAAGCTAGCCAAGGTTGTAGCTACTGTCTTCATGTAGGTTAGGCCTGTAGGTGTGTGCCCATCATACTTTACCTAACACAAACCAAAATACATACACCTACCTTTGAGTTGAACTTTGATGTAAGTAACACTGATTGAAAGTACTACAACTTTTGTACAATTTAGAAGAAAACCTCCCCCACCAAATTCTGTTTTCGAACGTGAACAACGTATTCATGTGTCATGCGCGTCCACGTTGTTTAAAGCATGTTCTGCCCTATGGTTCTGCCTAAACTATTACGTTTAGGGATAGGAACCAATTGAAGTTCATTAATCTCTAAAAAAAAACACGAACACAATTTAATAATCACTCGTAAATAACTATAGCCTACGTCCTTGGCCAAAGTAACTACTTTAATGTAACGACTACATTGTAATTTAGGATTTAGACTATTAGGGCAAAATACATGATTATTTTTTCCTACAAGTTTTATTCAGATAATGGCAGGTTGTGTTCTACCCTTGCTACAATATAGCCTAGTAGTCCGTTAACTGTTCCGATTGGTTTAATATTAGGATTGTATCACATATGGTGTGATAAGTTATTCAAACTCACTTTACCGTCTTCATCTGTGAAAACCCACACGTGGCTGCAGCAGATGTGTGTCGCCGTATACAATAAATAATTCCGAATAAACAGTCCAACAACACACCCACAAAACGCTGTACTGGCCGTCATCATGACTTAAAAACCAAACCCCTAAAACGGCTACATACTGATACTGTATACATTTAGTTATATACTACACTTTATGATTCGTGTCTGGAGTCAACTATAACAGTTTAACCGTTATGGTTGCTATAAAGCAAACAATACAAAAAAAAACTTGTGTTAGACATGGCCTTTACTATACAATTCTAAATCAGTCTGCCTAAAAGTTGAGTTGAGTGAGCACTGTATTGATTAATGAAGTAAATCAAATTAGTTTTTGTTAATAGAAATAAATTCATGTACGTTTATTGACATCACAGTGTAAGATTTATTACCCATAGCAGTCTATGATTTATTATATTACATACTATCGAAACTGCATGCCACAGTCAATGATAATTAAGTGCAACAAGTTTCACTGAATTAAATATGAAAAAGCTCAGCTGTTTACATTAGAGACAAAGGTTATCCAATCAAGTGCCATCCCCCCACTACAGCCAATCTCTACATCCTCTCCGCTACACGCGCGCGCACGCGCTCTCAGAAGTGGTCCGCGGTGTCGACCGTGACCTCCGAGGGGAGCACCCTGAGCGGGCTCTGCTTGCAGCCCACCCAGAAGTAAGGGAACACGGCCTCTTGCAGCGCGTGCTTGAAGGCGTAGAGGAGGCTGTTGTCCTGCGCGTTGTGGAACTCTACCGTGCCCGCCTCGCAGTCCAGCTGCACGCGCACCCTGGCCGGCTTCCCTTTGGGGCTGAGGCGGGTGAGGGGGGAGGTGCCGGCGAAGTACATGCGGTGGTAGTAGTAGACGCACAGGTAGCCGTTCTTCAGCACCGACGCCACCTTCTCCTTGCGCCGCACCGAGGCCTTGGCCACGCCCACCACCCAGGCCGTGTTCTCGCCCACGTCCACGACCCACGTGTGCCGGCCCGCCGCCAGGCCCCGGCGGCCGAGCACGGCCGCGTCCGGGTCGAACCGCTCGGGGTTGTCGGGGAGCTTCCGCTTCTCCTCGTCCTCGTCCTCATCGCCGTCGCGGACGCTGGCGAGGTCGTCAGCCAACCGGAGCCAGGGGGCGGCGGTGTTGGGGTCCAGGGTGACCGGCGCTGGAGGGGGCCAACAGGGGGCGTTATCAGACGACTACTGACCGAGGAACCTGCGTACCAGCTGTTTGAGTTCCTAGGCATTAATAATGGAGGGATCTGCATCTCCACCTCATAAGCATACATGGCACATGGTATACATTGTACAGTTACAATCAGGTCATTTAGCAGACACTTACAGTGAGTACAGTTACAGTAGTAAGCAGCAGGTAGGGGTTGGATATCTTGCTTAAGGATGCTTACAGGTAGGCTTGTTGAGGATAGAACCCAGGACCTTGCAGGTGGGAGTCAACCCTAACCACAAGACTATGCTGCCTCTCTAGATGCCCATAGTTTATAATATATTTAAGGTAGATAGAGATAGATAGATAGATAGATAGATAGATAGATAGATAGATAGATATACACACACACACACACACACACACACACACACACACAATTTTTGGTCATTGCTTAATGGACCTTGAAATAAACTAAGCTATTTTTCCTCTTTTTGAACAAACATTCACTGGTAATAGCAGATTATGTCACAGAGCAGATTGCAAAATGGATTTCTGTACCAGTTTACCTTTAGTTAGCATTTCTACCCAACATGTTGGTTAAATTAATGCTAAAAAATGAATCCATTGCGGAAGTGACAGAAATCTGCAGTTCCTCTAATGGCCACTTGAGGCTGGCTCCAAAAGCGAGTCAATCCCCATAGACCACCATGACCAAATGTAGCCACTGTATCTGGTGACACTGTGTCGGTATACCAGTGTGTACTCACTGTAGGTGACGATGCCACGCATCTTCTCCCACACCGTGTAGTCCAGAGAGCCCAGGTGCAGGGCCACGTCTATCAGGGCTCCTGAGGGAATGGCAGGACACTCCGGCGGGCACTGGGCTCTGCACGCAACATGGAGGACCTCATTCACTGCACTCATTCATTAAGTGCACAGAGCAAATACGAGTATGGCCTCCATTTCCGTCTGACTGGGGCAGACTACACAGACAGACTGAACACAATAATGATTTAATATACTGGCCATTAACAAAAGCCTTTCCATGTACACAAATAATCGGGTGTCTAGGTGCGACATTCGCTTCAGTGACTAAAAAGACAAGACAGGTGTTTTACCTTTCCAGTGTCTCCTTGCAGCTCTGAAAAGCAAAAACAAAACAGCATAAACACGTTAAAGTTTGGTTGTATTCTCAGGAGGGAAGGCTGTGAAGTCGACAAGGCGTCTACACACATGAAGGAGTGAGATGTTGCCGACAGCCAACTCCTCCTCCAGCTCTCTGATGGAGTCAAACAAGCTGCTGGCGTGAGCCTCCAGCTCCTCCGTCATGCTCCTCAGCGCATTAGCCTTCTCCTCCTGCTCTCGCCTCAGCGACGCCATCCGGGACTCCTCCTCCGCCTCAAGGAAGCGGTGAAGCCTTTCGAACTCCTCCCGGGTCCGCTGCTCCACAAACCGAGCTTGGACCTGGAGACAAACCTCCGTCAGAACAGACGCTGTGAACACGACGTTCTCCAGGTTGAGAAGTTACAGCAACACAGAGCTGCCACCAGTAGAGATAAGATGATCAAATCTGCGCGCTATCTTGTAATAAAGAGAAAACTATCTAGTGCGCTCTCGTGGACAGTTGGGTTTTAAGCATAAACAGACATCAATGCGTGCAACTATAAAAAGGTGTTTACAGGCTAGGTCACGTCACCTGAATGTACGCCGCAGTGTCTATGAAGGCGCTCCTCATTTTGTCAAACACCTCCTTCTTCTCCTGCAAAGAGCTGAGAGCAGCCCTGATCTTCTCCTGTTCAGACAGTCCAGGGAGACAAGCGGGTGTGACGGTGTTGCTAGTGACAGCTGGGACTAGAAGCAAGCACTGCTAATGAACTACTGACAGAATGCTTCGCTAACTGATACTTTACAAAGTCGTTAAAGTCCTATAAAGTCCTATAAAATCTGTAAAGTCCTATAAAATACGTCCTGTAAAGTTATGTCTATAAAGTCTATAGGTTTTACACCTTGACGTCCACCAGCGCCTCTCCCACAGGGCAGCAGTCGTGTTGCTTGTGCTTCCTGGAGGTGTGGCAAACCACACAGATGGGCTCTCTGTCCTGCAGGCAGAACAGTTTGAGCTTCTCCCCGTGGAAAGGGCACATCTCCTCGGGGTCGGCGTACAGCTCCTCCGGCCGGCCCTCGCCCGCCCTGCCGTCCACGTAGGACTCGCACAGGTTCCTCAGGTTGAGGCTGGGTACAGGATCGTCCACAGACTCCTTGCGACACAGGGGGCAGTCCCTGGCGTGGCCCTGCGGTGCCCAGTACTGCTGCAGGCACTCGGTGCAGAAGCTGTGGCTGCATTTGAGGACCACGGGGTCCCTGAATATGTCACAGCATATGGGACAGGACAGGTCCACTTCTTGGAGAGAGAGACTGGCAGCCATCATGTCTGTATCTGTGTCTGTCTGTCTGTCTGTCTGTCACTATCGAACACTCACTGTTCTTTTCCCCTGAAATGAAAGTAAGTCAAAGGATAATGTTAGTCAGTTTGACATAGTTTAGAGTAAACAACCACGCCCCGCCTACGCGCAGATTGATTACGTTATTGATAAAAAAGTACACTTGATTTCATACGCGCAAAACTTTAATGACTTCAGTTTACTTTATATTTCAAAAATAGAAAACAGTTAAACTCACTTGCACGCCAACGTCCCGCTACATAGTAACGTTATGGATATCAATCCATAGCTATGACTCTCCGAACGAACTTATCATCAGCCTTCGCCACTTCCTGTATCCCCTTCCCTAACGTCATCACGACGAGGCGGAGACAAGCCAGCATAAAACTCACTTCCACAAATTAACAATTTACTATTCAAATACTAGTAATGATATACTGATGCAAAAATATACAGTAAAGTGAAACTTGTGTCCTCTGGTAAAACTTCATCGTTTTCTTTTTTTTTGTTGGTATTCTTTAAATGTGCGATGCAGACAACTTGCGAGCATTCACTGCCCTCTAGTGGAGGTTAGTAGCAATAACATGTTATATCTTGCCTCTATTTTAAACTGGCGTGACATAATTTAGGTTAGTTGTATTATTAGCCAATATAGGCTATCTATGTTAGGTATTAGATTTTCTATAAATGTGATAATCAAACACTTTACGGCACATAACTAACACGATTTGTGTCGCGACATGAGAATGAAAACAATGATCTGATATTCAGGGTGCTAACACTAGATGTCAGTATGACTTCAGGTATCATGACGACGCCTATTTAGTTGCATTGAGCCACAAATTCTGTTGAAATGCACCTAAGAGGATTCTGACATGCATACCTATTAGCTTTCATCGGAATGCATCCTTGATAATGCCACCCTTCCTCTATGAAAGATATTAAAATGGACAGGCGTTGGTTCTCTATAAAGTGGCTGCGAGCCAACAATATGGCCATTACTGTGATTCATTACTGCTCTGTTTAGCGTTTGGCTGGAACCTCACCGGGGATGTGTCAGTCACTCCCGAGTTTAATGAGCTCAGACAGATCAACACAGCAAACAGACAGAGCTGTCTCACTGGATGATTTTTCAAACCTGCAGGTTCCTCTGCCTGAGAAATATTTTTCGGAGCAGTGTGTCGATGTATTTATCTCCGCCTCATTTACCTAGTTGCAAACACGTGACCATGAGTCAATAGTCTATTGTTTTGCTATGGTTAGAATGGACATAATTGTGTAAATACGTTTCGATTATGATAATAGGTTATATTGCAGATGGGGCAAACATCATATGAACCACTCACACACACACGAAAGCACACAAACACAAACACAAACACACACACACACAACAAAAACAACAACAGCAATGCCGTCCTAACATGTGAATTGAGTTGAGGTTATTACACATTTCGCAGCGCCAACACTAAAGAAACAGACATGGGTAATTTCACACTGAGGTTAATTCACCTCTCCATTTTACGCATTGTGCTTTCTACGTGACCGCAACCACACGTTTATAGGCCTATGCAGCAATAGTTAAGAGAGGTAATAACGGTAAATGTCCCATTTAATACTGCGGCCTCTCTCTGCACGGAGGAGATTTGAGAGCTTCGGCAGGTAGGCTACAGCAGGCCATTCCGTGTGTGGAGATATTAGAAAATTAATCCCGGAGTTGAGTCATAACTGTAATTACTGCAACGATAAGAGGCGAGAAAATGAGAGCTTCCGTGGCCAGGCTACCTCCGCGCCTCACGAAAGATGTTTCATATTTTCAGAGCAAAATAGTTATGACGCATCGACAAATTGATTTCATGCTCCTCACGTACTAGCGTTTGCACTCAGCAGGTCTTCAGTCACGTAGGGATATGGCACATCCATTTCTTCAGAGGGACGCTTTCATTTTGCCTCTTTCACACATGAATTGAGACCTCCATATAAATTAGATTAAATGCACAATTTCACTGGGGGCCTGCAAGGTTCTCTCGCGAAAGACCAGTCACCCTTTTCAGGTAGGCTACATATCGATTTTTCTTCCCTCCGTTGGACAAACTTTGACTACAATCTCGCACGGACATGCCAGGCCGAATGCAGTAAAAAAAAGTTTTTGAAATACTGAACGCTACCAAAATGTTAACAGGCTAGGAAGACCTATCCGCAAACACACCGAGTCAGTGGTGACAGAAAATGAAACCGTCCTTCAATAGCGCTGGGAGCTTGGAGTTTTACAGAAGGCCTAAATTCCAAGAATATGTGGGCCATGGACGATATGAGCAAAATGTTTAATATCTTGATAATTTCTTCATCAAAAGATGTAGGCTAGGCCTATGCGTATGTGATTTTTCAGTCGTGTCTTCTTAATTTAGAATTTAACCCTGAACTCTGTCATTACTCCACCACCACCACACAGCAAGTCAGTCCACAGCTTTATTAAATCAGCCTCACGGGCTGGCGGGCCCACACATGCTGTGCTGGAGTAGACCTATATGGTGCATCGATCTGGGCTCTCGGTGGGGGCAAAGGTTCTCAAGCCTCATTGACGGAGTGATTACCCACAGCGCTGTCTGACACAGCCGGAACCAGCGCAGACTGTTAGCAGGTGGAAGGTGGAGGGTAGTGAAACTATGAGCAGGGCTAAGAAAAACCTCTTTGTTTGTTTAGGCAATTGTAAATAACGTGGCTGATTGAGGGACGGTGTTATTCTTGCTGGCTGCATACTGTTCATGTATGGCGGCTATAGGTGAGACATGCAGCACGTCGGAGCATTAGGCTACTGTTTGCCATCCAGGCAGCAGTTTTGCTTATAGAGTCTCAGACGGTCACCCAGGAACCATCTTATTGGTAGGCTACTTCCAAGTGGGCTGTCAAAGGACATCATGAAAACGTTTGTGGGAGGAGCGCACCTGGTTCTCTGTTCGTGATTTAATCTCAGAGAAAAACAACAAACAAATTAACGTCTGTGTATAGCCTATTATTATTGCAGAGATCAGATCAACATACGTGTCTTAAACATCTGACCGTCCGATTATCTTTACGTCAGGCTCTGTCAATTTACGATCAATTTGATCAATACGGATACGTTTACTGGTCGCGCATTTGCTTACTTTGCGAGTCCATGCAGACAGAACAGCTGCGCAGACAAACAGTGTGCTACGAACCGTTCAGTAGCCTGCCTATATTCTCGTTGCCTACCCTTACTTAGACCGCACTTCACTGTCTAGGAGTCGAACACAGACCACTAGACTATGCCCCCACTTAAATCGTCCATATATTTTAATCAACTCCCTCCTCCCATAATAAAGGCAGAACCCCATACAGTAGATACGTATAGAGAGAGTTAGTTGGTAAAGAGGAACTTTCTCAAAGTCCCTAAGACAGAATGTCGAGCGGCACCGCAACAGAGATGTCTTTACGCAAATTAGGCCTACACAGGGTTCCTCTGAGTAGAGCAGAATGCACAATCAAAGTTGGCAGCCGGGGCGCTCAACTGTCAAAACAACAATAATGAATGCGCTCTTATTCCCAATTAAAACGGTCCTAATGGTATTCTAGCGGCGACGGATTCTCTGCAAACGACCGCAGAGCCATGCACGCTGCTGCACTAGGGGCGGTTAAGTGGGATTAGCATCTTCTTGGAAAACCAGTGAGGGAAGGTTGATCGTCTGTTAGAGCAATCCATTGTTACCTTGACGTCGCAGGGCGTCTGATCTGATATGATGAGGTCAGCCAATTGTGTATTCTCTCTGAACCTGGTAGCCTAGTCAATGTTCTGGGACAAAGGCTGGTCCATTTACATCTGGTCCTTTAAGGTTCGGGTGCACACGTGTGAATAGGCTACCTTAGCCAAGTTTCAAATGTATTTTTACACTGCCAGTTTGGTAATGTGAACAAAACCAGCTGCTTGTTATTCAATGAAGAATAATAGGGTATCAGATCTGGTCACAGTGTCCGGTTATAGGCTAGTGCTGTTATTTTACGGTCCCTCTTAAGTGTTCTGTAACAATGCAATGCTAACTGACAGTTGTCTGTCGCAGACATTGTAGCCCCCTCAGTGTATAAGATCTGCTACAGTTATAAACAAGTCAGTTAACTTAAAAATCAAGAATGGTAGCCTTTTCAACGAACTAAAATGATCATAGGCCTACTGTAGCTTATGTCTAAAAACCTATTAACAGACACTTTCTGAGGTCGTAAAATTATTTAGTGGTCGTTTTCATGGGTGGCTAAAGCTGGAGGTCACATTACTGATCTACAGCTGTGGAAGCACCTTCCAGTATAGATCGGTCGGAAAAGGCTCAACTAATGCAGGTGGCGAGCAACCAATAATGGATCGAGGGAGCGTGCGGGAAACTAATAGGCAATCAGAGGCACCTACGCAAATAATAATTATAATAATGATTTGGATTTCCTACTTCATTAACCTCCATTTTGAGCTGGTTGATCACAACACAACCTCTGCATGACGTCTCCGCAGCAACCATGGGGCGACAGCCTACAAATAGACACGCGTGTGTGTGTGGCGCTACGTGTGTGACTGTATGGTTGTGTGTGTGTGTGTGTGTGTGTGTGTGTGCTATTTCCTGCCTGTGTGGCACAATGACAAGGTCGCTGAACCAACCACCTCCCACCCCCATCCCTGGTGCAAGCGTCATCATCGAACACGATGGACAGCTAAACGTGCTATTTCCTGCAGTGTCTCAGAGAACGCTGTATCTACAAATAAAACCTTATTATCTCTCTGAAGGTTAGCATGCCCACAGAGGAACTGACGCCTCTAAAAAAAGCGCCACCTTCAGTTAGAAACTGAAGAACGGTTCCATAATTACCCACCCGAAGTTTTAATTGCAAAACAGCAGGTGGCGGTAGAGTTCAACACGTGATTCGCATTCCGTCAAGCGTCTGTTTCGCCATGATTACGTGCAACCAGGATGGATGGAAACCTGGAAGGGGAACACACGTTGGCAGCCTACGGTGACTACCCCGAGATTCCCAATCATTTGCTGTGGATACATGAAGGGATATTATTAATCACACATAGCTTGGGTGGACTGAGGGCTTGTCAATCAATCAACCATAGTACTGCAGTGTATTTACTCCACAGTCCACAGTCAATGTTCATTTCTGTTTTAGCTTCACCAGTAAACCTAGAACAGTGAAACATTTCAGACACTCTCATGATTCTTGAAGATGTTTGTTTAAAAACACACAAACGGCATGCGACTGTTGATGAGGAAGGGACAGAGTGATGTCCCAGGAGCTATTTAGGGGGAGGGGGAGGGGGAGTGCAAACCTCTCAGCACACATGAGGGACCGTACCTTTAATGTTCAGTTCTCCACCCCTCTTACAACCAGTCTACCAATTAGATGCATACACAATCTGTAGTATATAATAATGTTTTCATATATACAGCAGTTTTCTTTAAACCCTGTCAACGTT
This sequence comes from Percopsis transmontana, assembly GCA_025447815.1. Taxonomy (NCBI): domain Eukaryota; kingdom Metazoa; phylum Chordata; class Actinopteri; order Percopsiformes; family Percopsidae; genus Percopsis; species Percopsis transmontana. The sequence continues at coordinate 13,696 of JAOEHI010041034.1, forward strand.
AATGGACCAAACAGTGCTTATTTCTCTTCAGAGCTCAAGACCTTAACAAACTTCTCCATTTGGGTAAATTATCTGAACACTGGCATATTGAGCAAAGTGGTAAGTGGCATTTGTAATAATTTTTGTGCTTTTCCCTTTTGTGTTATGTGTGTGTAATGAGCCTTGATGGACAAACAGCTCTTGGTAATTATGAAGGGAATTGGGAGCCCTTTGTGTTTAGAACAGTATGGTTTCAGCTGGGTTTGTTTGGAGGCATATGCGAGCACTCAAAACACTGATGAAACTCTCTGGTTTCCACTTGGGCAAGAGGACCAAGTGTGAAAATGCCCTGTGATATGATTCAAACACAGACAGCAGTGCAACATGTGCTGACATAAAACACAGCATCTTCCCAGGAGCCCATTGAGATGAGGGCTGAAGTGGTATATGCTAGCTTCTCGACAACAAAGTAGATCTGCCGATTGAATGAGCAATTTCATTTTATGAATTTCATTCATTTCATAAAATTTCATTTTAGCAGACACTTTTCTCCAAAGAGTGGGCATAGTTAAAAAAATTACAGAGCAGGTTATTAACTGTTGGGCATCTTGCTCAAGGATGCTTACAGTTGGCTGGGCATGTTGGAGATTGAACACACAACCTTTTGGCTGGGAGTCAACCACTAGTCTATAATGCCTTTCCATTATACATCAATCTACGTCACTTATTCTTCTCCTCAGACATAACCAGTATTCGCTAGCTTGGCAGTGATGGATGGATGGAGCTTTATGTTTCTAGAACGTCACCGAAGAGCAGACCTCAGTTCTTCTGCTGTGTTTAATCAGAAAAGTGATTGAACCCAAAAGAGAGACAGGGCTGTCTCAGACCATTGAGTTTATCTCAACATTGTGGGCAGCGTGCTGTAATTGATTTTCACTTTGTTCTCAAGGAAGCTAGGTGGGTGTACAGACATTACAAGTGGCCTATCAGTGCGGGCCTGTAATAATCGAAGTACCCCGTCCTCGAAGAAGCGCTTTCCAGACCTCACCGTTCTCTAGGGAGAACGCTACTGACCATTCATGATGTTACTGTAGACGTTCTCCCTCACTGTGTTGTTGGTGATGGCTCAGTATTGATTGTAGATACTGGAGACCTGGATGTTCTCCTGGCATCTATATAATTTGAACAGAAGAGCCAGAAAGGTCCCACAGAAAAACACTGACTGGCTACAACTTTGGAGATTAAATGAGTTCAACATACTGTAAATCAATTTTGGAATGCTTATCCTTCACATTAAATTCATAGCAATTGGTAATAATCTGACTTTAACTGCAGTATAATTACTGTACACTGTATATAACTGTACTAAT
>JAOEHI010041045.1:0-21938 GCA_025447815.1 Percopsis transmontana
CATCTATCTCTTAAATAAGACAGACATATATTTTATAGATTATATATATATATATATATATATATATATATATATATATATATATATATATAAAATTTATTATTATTTATATATATTATTATTTTTATTTTATTTTAAGTTTAGAATTACAGCTACAATTAGGTCATTTAGCAGACGCTTTTATCCAAAGCGATAATCTTGCTCAAGGCCCAAGCATGCTTACAGGGATCGAACACAAGACCGGCTGGGAGTCCAACACCTAGACCACTCCTGCCTGCTTAAAATGTGAAACATAACTGCCAGCTTTTTTGACCAACGGTTGTTCATTTAGTTCTATTTATGTGCTGAAGTTCATTGGTCAATAGATTAAAATCGCAACAACATATCAAAAAACTTTTGCCAATTTTTGATAAGGTTGGCCCAGTAATGATCCACAGAAAATTTGGTAGCTATTGGACCTCCGGTTAAGAAGGAGATAAAAAAAAAAAAAGTGAGAAAAAGTCACTAAATTCTACATTTTTAGAGCGGAACCTGACAATAGAAAAATTGCGAAAGCACATTATCGCGATACTCAAATGAATCCCCCATTCCGACCCTAAACACACACACACACACACACACACACACACACACCCTGAGACCTCACCTTCCGTGATTCAAGGAATGAAGATAATACAGTCTTGATTCTCATTCTACTAAAAGGTCTTAAAGCTGCAATGATACGCTTAACAGAATCTCATTACAAAAGCTTGTAACCCTATAGTAAGGCTGCTGACATTTGCACCCCCCCAATATTACGTCTGGCCTTACGCACAACAGAGCAGACAGAATAATTTGATGGCTAGTTATGCACCAGTGTGTCGAACAAGAACGAGAACAAAGAAAATGCCAGCTGGACAATACTTCCTCTATAATTACTTTATTCACCTCTAAAGTTAAGGTATACTTTACTGACCCCGAGGGGAAACGTGCGTGTGCATTCAAACCTAGGACCTTCTTGTTGTGGGGCATCAGATCCCAACATGCCACCCACTTAGCATCCTAGCGTCCCAGGAAAGATAAAGAGCTGCATAATTGTTGGCAAATACAGTTTCTTCTTCATCCCTTTACCTCCATATCTCTTCTGGGCTCCCAAGCCTGCTCATATCTTTCTATTTTTACCACTATTGGTTTTATCATACATCAAAATCTAACTAAATCTTTGCTCACTTCATGTCTCAGCATAAATCAAGACCTTTTCATATTAAAAAGTCAATTTCATATTCAGGTTTTGTGCCTTTATAACCATATTTAACTGTCTTTCATTTTGAGAAAATTAAAGGAATGAATGTGCAAAGAAAATATTTCGTAGATCTTGGTAGTGGACTCAGAGTTAAAAAAAAAAACGCAACATACAATTACATGCTGCTATTACATGGAGAAGATAGGAGTTAGGCGTCTTGCTCAAAGATGCTTACAGGTAGGCCAACTCTGGGGCTTGAACCCACAACCTTCAGGCTGGACCACTAGGCTATCCTGCCCCTGGATAGGAAATAAAAGTCTCCAGGGAAACGTTCAAAGCCAATAAGGTGTGCGCGGTGCTCATATAGTACCTTGATGTTACAGGCCACCGCCTTGCTGTCCTCTCCCTTCAGCATGAGCTTCATGCCCCGGAGAGTGTCCATGGCCTTGGTGAAGCCGCAGTACTCCTGGAACTGCACGTAGGCCTCGAAGTTCAGGTGGCCCCCGAAGCTGAACGTGTTAAAGTTCTTATCCAGCATCTCCTCCCTGTAGGGGTCCAGCATGGGGATGTCCACGTTTCGCACCTGAAAGAGAGGCCCGGCCCACTGTGCTATTAAAGCCTCACTCTACTTTTGATACCACAAAGGTTTCTGCACCTCTTGTGTTATGATACAGTTCCATTGCAACGTTCTCTCTTTCAAGAAAACAAAATAGTAACTAAAAGTTTAAGATATCTCAACTGTAAATTAAATGATTGATTATCTAATATTTAACGTGTGCACAATATACAGACATTTCCCACCTTGCCAAAGCTCTGGAAGACCGTGGTGAGGGCCTCCTCGGAGGGTCGGTCGGGGTGTTGGCTGTCTTTCTGGCTGAACCAGCGGCAGGGCAGCCCCTCCAGGTGAATGGTGTCAGGTCTTTCCCCAGGCAGCGTCTCATTCATGTCCTTGGCATCGCGGAAGAAAGAGTCCCAGTCGTGACGGGTGGGGAAATCCACCTTGTTCTCAACTGCCCGCACCTGGACAGAGAGGGAGGTGGGGGAAATGAGAAGAGTCAGTGCACAAAAACAATTCTGAATGTCTTGAAAAAAAGGACAAAATGCCTGTACAGAATAATTATTAGTCTAGAGTTGTTAGAGAGCAAACATGGTGCAATAAACCTGCAATGACCTAAAATATATTTCTCTATTGCATTTAGAAATTAAAGCGAGAAAGGTAAGCTCAGCTCGAATAGCTTCACCCTAACAGCTAGCCATACCTTCAGTATGTCAGTAAAGCCACTAAGTTTGATGCTCTTTCCATCCAGACGGCTCAGCAGGCTCTTGACCAGTGCTTTGTTCTCCACCTCACCCTCAAAGCGGATAAAGTCCATGGTACTTTTGGAGATGCGTAGGGCAGAGAACTGCTCTGGAGCCACCATAGACTTCACCCTCTCCATTACCTCCCAGTTGGAGATGCTCTTGCCTGGCAGCTTGAGCTGCGGCAGTGCCACACTGATGGTCATCTTGGCGATGGGCTTGAGGTACATGTTGTACTCGGCACACAGGCACACAGCCTCTGTGGTGTCATGGATTACTGTAGTCATTGTGCCAGACATGTTGCTGAGAGGATGGGGCGAAAAAGGCGTTAAAAACACGATGTCATACTTCTGAGGTTTAATTATTATGCGTACATTTAACTTTTAAGCATCTGACATTGGCTGCAATGCAACTTTATTAATGCACGACAATGTCGCCTGTCTGAACAAAGATAACCAATCAAGTAACGAACCCGTCAATAAAAGATCAATGGGTTATGCTAAATTGAAAACACAATGAGCCTTTGATCAACACAAAACGATAGCAGCCAGACACAAATCAAGTTGCTAGCTAACAAGAACTAAAGCTTGCCCTAACTCAGAGCTGGGTAACCGCACTACGATTACTATTATCTTTTAATTACGGCATCAAGCCTTCTACTATCTACTGGTGCTTTCCATCTACTATCTACTATCAGTAGCATTTGCCTTGTTTGACAATATGCCTAAAATTAATACACACTCCTAGCTAATACAGTAAGCTAATTGTAGCAAACCAGAAAGTTAACCGCTATCGAGCTAGATTGTATCGAAACACACTAGCTACCCACAACATTTTCCATCCAGGTATTATATCATTAACTGTCATAGATAACTTACTTACCTAACGTCAGCTGGTCACCTAGTAAAAATGCCTACTTTATTACATTCATTTAACAATACAGCAGAAAGAATGGTACGATGCCATCCAGCTCCGTAAACAATGAACTTTGAACTGTCAGGAAACTATCACATTGTTATATAACAGCGACCCCCGGTGGAACAAAATGGTATACAGCAGAATTTGATACATTTTCTACCCATTCAAAAACTGTACCGTGACGTCACAATCCCCCAACCAGCTTACTAGATTGTTTGTCTTTATTCTTTACATTCTTGGAGGTATCATAAATCTGGAATAAAATAAAACATCCAGTGTGTAGGTGTCTGGTAGTCAGGCCAGCTGACAGTCCTGCCTGGGCCCGTGGCGAGATAATCTTAGATGGGCCCCCCCACGCCCAGATCTCTCCTTATCCCTTGCTCTTCCTCTCCTCTGCTATTTTTTCCACAAATAGGCCTATTTTACTTTTTTTATTTGAATTATTCCATAATTTAATGAGGGCCCCCCCTCCTTACCCTGGGCCTAGGACCACAGATCCGTTTGTCCCCCCTATCGGTGGGCGTGCTGGTAGGCATCGTGTTGGTCATCCTATAAGTACATCACCGGTATTTAAGTTGGGGCAGGTATTTTGGTAGGAGAGAGGGGGAGACAAAGAGAGGGAGAGAGAGGGATTAGAGACAGGCAGGAGGATAGAGAGAGAGAGAGAGATAGAGAGAGAGAGAGCAAATTACTGTGAATGATTACACATCAATTAGTGGAATCCACAGGCAAAAAAAAAGATATCACACATTTTCTGAAAAGATGGCAGAGAAAGCACATTTACATAATGGCCATTATTCCCTTCACTGTGTATATAGGTCAGTAGCTGCACCACAGTCAGGCTCTATTTTGTCCTCTTCATCGGTCACCAAACTGATCCCACATGCAATGGGACTATGGTATGACAACCAGACATCTAGCTCATCCCTTTGAAGCCTTCTATAAGGTTTACTCAGGGATGATAGTGAGAAAGAAAGAAACAAGTCTAGACTGAAATGTTCACACCGAACATTGGATTTGAAATGTATTGAAACGTTATTTAAACATTGCAGGTTTATGTTGTTTACACAGTAGATCGTTGATCTGGACAGAGGTTGTGTATATACAGTCCAGATAGTGGCCCAGGCCTCAGGAGGATTAACCGGGCAGCGAGGAATCCGGGCTTTATTCAAGCACTGAGAATAAACTTTATAATAAACTCCCCCAGTCTTTTCACCGGGTTAAGGTATTATGACAGAGAAGTGCTACAAAAAGAACAAAGGTTAGACCATCATCACATACAGGATGATGGCCCTGATATAATTGCATGACAGGTGTGCATCTGTGAATCATTGCTACATAGGCTAAACTCACACAAATGCAGTGCATCGCCCCCCTTCACCTGACACACAGAAGATAAGCGCCACGTTTGCGTGAACATAAAGTACGCATACTTACGTACATACTTATACATGCAAAGTGACACACACTTGACAGGTGCAGAGTAAACGATAATCTAGCTGCACCAGGTTTTGTGTTTCATGGTCCAGCCTGTGGATAGGAAGTGTCAGGCTGATGAATTAAAGCTGGTGCCGAGGTCATTCATTATTAAGGCCTGGCAAGGCAAGGCAAGACAATCAGTTGGTCTTATTTGGAATGACAGGGTGAGGAGTTTGTTTATTAGACTTTCATAAGGTTGTATAGGTGATACAGTCATAATTCTTTTTACCGTCTGCTAGCTTAATTGTATCAGTTTTGTCCAATTCAGCATAATGATGGGCCATGAACTTTATAGATCTTTTGCAAATAATTATTGCTTTAATTCCCAGAAAGTGAATTGACAGTAGCTTAATGTTTCACATGAAGCACTTCACATTCAAAAATTCACAGTATTTGAAAAAAAAGGAATCACTTATTCAAACAGGCAGTGACATCAAGTCGATTTTACACAATATATTTCTATTTAAAATCTCCTATGATTTCACAATACTAAGGTAACACATGTGACATATTCAAACCAACATTTAGCAAGCCTTTATTGTAAGTAAGAATGTAAGGTACACATATTCAGGAATGCAGGCGAGAAGTCAATGTATCCCTAAGCTACATACTCTGGTCTAGTTCTGTTTGTGTACAAAGCAGCAATACAACAGAGGGTTAAGGGACCCAAGCTAAAGGATATGAGGTACGTAATGGTCAAGGGAGAATGTTCCAATTAAAATTATCACCCACTGTGCAACAGTGAAACAGTCATGTATGTTTTATATAAATAACATACCTAAAGTGTAATGTTTTAATGATTAAATCTCATTCCCCTGTCTTAAAGGGGAACAGTATGAATGCGATGAAGATAACTTTCTACAATCCAAAATAATGTAACTGTTGTTTAAGCCAAAGCAATTTCATCAACTAATAATCTCAAAGTGACAAGTGCAAACAGAGTGATCGGGTTTTAAGAAAAATGATTCTGTGGTTAGAACGTTTGAATACCTAAACATAAAACTAAAAAATAACTTTAGAAAACAATAAAAAAGTATTTAAATGTGCTATATTACTTTGCTTAAAAATATTCAGCACCATCCAATTAAAAAGATTGAACTCTAGAAAGTGATTTGTATAAATATTATTATTCCACTGCAAATAGGAACATGATTTCAGAAATGTGTGTATTTATTTACAAATTATTAGGAACCTACCTCCTATGTCTGCAACGACTTAGAGATTTATTGTAAAAGGTATTAAAATCAGTAGGTAAGTTACATCCTTGCTACTGTCTCCCTGGCCGAAGATTTAAAACTTGTATAGAAAATACTGTTGATAAAAAGATCTAGTTCTGATCCAGCTTATTGTTTCAACACAGGTTTTTTGTTTCATGTGGTGTAGTGTCACCCGAACAGGTTGGAGAGGGGCCTGGTTCGAAGGGGGCTGCTGGGGAGCTCGTCCCCTGCCCCAATCTCCCCTGACTCCCTGAAGGAGGTGCTGTGGATGATCTGGGCACGGTGGCGCCCGCGATGCAGCCTGGCGTTCAGCCGGCTCAGGGAAGACTTCCGCTGCACGCCCCCTTTGGCCTTTCCCGGCCCGGCCCCTTCCCCTGCCCCCGCCCCATCCGCAGGCGGGTTCAGCAGCCTGAGGGGCTTCAGGTTGGACTGCAGGACTTTGGGTAACCAGCCCCACCCGGTGCTGCTGCTGCCGCCATCCGCATTTACGGTGTCTGACTCCGCCCCTGGAGAGAGGACCACTCCCGCGTCCTGCAGGCCCGCGGCCAGGGCAGGGGCGAGGTACTGGACGGCCCGCCTCCCACTGTAGTCCCTGGCCTCGACGTCCGCCTCCCAGTCTGACACCAGGACACGCACCACCTGTCAATCACAGGGGAAATTCGCCTTCTTAAGAGGAAATATTTACATGGTGTGTAAGGCTAGCAAGGGGGAGTAAGGAGTGAGAAAGGCATGCGATTGAGTCATGCTAACCAGGGCATGGCCCCTTCCTACTCACCTGTATGTGTCCGTGCATGGCAGCCAGGTGCATGGCTGTGTAGCCAGCACTCGACCGAGCATTCACGTCCGCGGGCACGGCGTTCTCCTTGGCGAAGGCCAGCAGCCGCGACAGGAGCTCCGCCTTGCCGTGCTTGGCGGCCCAGTGGAGGCACGTGAAGCCCGTCACAAAGTCCCTCTTGGACACCAGGCCGGCCTCCACGGCCAGCAGGGGCTGCAGGCTGTCCCACTGGCCGTCTGAGGCGCACAGCATCCACTCGTGCTCCAGCGGGTCCAGGGCGACCGAGGCGCAGTCCTCGTCCGTGGCCGAGGAGGAGAGGAGCGAGGCCGAGTCACCGTCACTCCTCACGGAGTCGCGGAGGCGCGAGCTGCGGTGAATCAAAGACCTCCTCACCTTGGAGGGAGAGGAGAGAGAGACGTTTGTTTTTGAAAACAACGGCTGAACACACGTCCCCCCTGCAACGCATTCACATTGTGGAGACAGCAGATGTTGCTGTCGCCACTGGAGCAGTTGGGGATTAGGTGGCTTGCTCAAGGACACTTTGGCAGTAGGCGTTTACGGAGAGTAGAACATTATTCACATTTCTCTTTGATTTTCCAGATATTTCAGAGATTTATGCTCTGCAAACCTGGGGCAACCAACGTGTTTCTGGAAAGAAGTAATAAAAACCTACAGTAACATGCCCTTTTTTCTCCTTTAGTTTCTCCTCTACTTGTATCACCTTATCTTATTTATATACCCTTTCTTCTTGCCCCACTGTTGTACATACAGTAAGCATCCAAAGGTGATATGAGTATCTGCAATTGATCAGGTCATCTAGAACCTAGAAAGCTACAGCTTACCTTGATAAGAGCGACAACTAATGTGTTTTGTTGCTGAGAAAGCAAACCTGCCTTAAACCACTCTTATTTTTGTACAATAGAGCTAAAATGTTTTGTCATGAGACCAAAGATAACCGAATTAAATATATACATGTAAAAAAAAGTAGACGGCACAGAAACAGGTAGCTTACCTGAGGAGAGCTGCTCATCATCAACTCTATGAAGTTCCTGCGACTGCCCTTGGGAGTGTTGCTGTCTCCACCTGTATCCAGCCCCTCCCAGGAGCTATCCTCCGATAGCCCGCTGGTGAGCATGGCCCGCTGGGACCCCCTGGAGATCCTGCGACACCCTCTCACCTGACCGTGGTGCCCGTGGTTAGGGTCAAGCTCTGTCCCTATGGCTGGGGCAGACTCTCGCCTCCTCCTCTCTCTCAGCTTTACTTCTCCTCCCCCATAGGTGGGCGTCCCCGTGGTAACTTCATTACGGGAGAGGGCGGCAGGTTCCTCCGTAATGCATAGCCTATTGCTGCCGTTTGATTGCGCGTCATTGTCCAGGTCACGAATCACTGAATCGAGTGCGCTTGCATCCTTTTTACCTGCTTCGTCTGTGCTAGTGGAGTTTCCGTTGATGAAGTTGTCCGTTACCTCGTTTGTGCTGATGGTGCGGCCGCTTGTTTTTGACAGCGGATCTACGCTCAACCCGTTGCCATTACACTCTCTATCATGGCCATTCTTGTCTGCGCGCATCACTGAGTCCATCTTCAAACATACGAATTTTATTCCATTTTCAAGCGTTACTAAAGCCACTGCGTCCACGAGACGTTTTAGGGTCTCGCGATCCATCGTTTCCATCGAGGGGTCATTTTTCCAAATTGACTCGAAATAATCAATCATCTCCATCTGTTTAACCCTCCCTCCCCTCTCCATTAGGAACTCCAACACGGCTTGCTCTGTACATTCGGACGCCATCATGAACGCCTTGCAGAGCGCATAAAATGTCAAACAACGATAAACGATTGTTCATATGAACGTACCCTCATGACGCACTATTTCTTTTTGTCTGACTCAGCGTTATTGCTTTGAAGTCGGCCGATGACAGCATCTTCATAATCCTGCTACTCTCCTCCAAGAATTAAACGTGTATTGAACGCTGCAGATAGGGGTCGCAGTAGCAACAAAACAAGCGTCCACGCCCCTTACGCATGGTGAAACTGGTGCACTTCAGTGTCCATCTTGGATCCTGAGTGACCCTCGCAATTGCAGTAAATATTTCTTGCTCTGAGCCAACATGGCACCGTTTGCAAAGTGGAAATGCGCTATACCATTTCCCAAAACGGGGGAGATTGAAATTTGTTGCGTTAAATATGTTACAATATACACGCTGCTGCGTATTTTACAACGCAGTAATTTATAATATAGTGGATTAATATTTAGATGCATTATATATTTATACGCGAAAACACGGAATATGACATCTTAAAATGTTATAATCTCTATATTTTCTGGTCTAGTCCATTCATCCAACTCTAATGATCAGTTGTATTCGTTGAATCGCCAGGCTGAGGCGGGTCGAAATAGTCTGAAATTGTTGTACTACCATCCTGACAGTATTGTTTGTATTCCGGCTACTACTTGAGTATTAAACATTAACCAAAGACTATGGCCTCCTCCGATGTTGCTCGGCAGCCGGTTAGTATATTATTTTTTGATTGACAATTACCCATTATTTACTGAACTACTCGGACAGGGAGTGTCCTACAGCTATTGCTAGCTCTACGTAGCTTGAGTTTAACGAACTAAAGTAAAAGGTATTTTGAGGCATCTAATTAGTTTTTGACGTCCTAATGCATTTTTTATGATTCCTCACAGTTGCATAGATGAGTATTTCGAATCCCAAAAAGTTTTTAGCTGGAAAGTTTCCTCGCTCAGCTGACGTGGTAATGTAATCTAAGCGGAGCAGAATCTTTATTTCCTGTGTGGCTTTTGCTAACTTTGTGCGATTCCTCTCTTAATCGCCAAATTAACCCACGTGTGAATATGAAATATTTGATGCAGGTTCAGACACAACAGCAATTGTTGCCAGATAATATTGTGGGAAGTAACTTTCGTTTTGAACGTGTTTTATAGAAAAATTCTCATTCTGGATCATTTCACCATGATCAGTAATGAATATAAAAATAGCTCGTTTATGAGAAGAAATGCTAATGCCTTTCTAGTGCTAAATCTGTTCATGGTGATATACACTAGTTACCCTAGCAAATAGCAGCTGCTAAGATTCAGCCAACTGTATTTTATGTTTCATGTATGAAATGATACAATTGTTATATTTGCTTGTAACAGTAGTTACAGTAGAGTTACACAAATAAACAGTTAGTTGCATGTGTCCATATAAAGATATGCCCATGTGCCATGACCGTGTTGTGTCTTCCTCAGGATAATGATGCCCGGGGTCTCTCCCTGTCAGGCCACGTGGGCTTTGACAGCCTCCCAGATCAGCTGGTTAATAAGTCTACCTCCCAGGGTTTCTGCTTCAACATCCTCTGCATTGGTACAGCACACATGGCCCTCCACACTGCTTAAACCATTACACACACACACACACAAAACAGACGAAATATATAAAAAATACATTTCTACTCTCTCATTCTACTCCGCATTAAAAAAATGTATATATAAATATGTAAACAACCATGAAATCCATTAAAAACAAAACACTATTACTTTTTTTACAATATTTTTACTTTTACTATTACTAGAACTCTGATTCAGCAATGTCAAGATTGGAACCCCCCCCCCCCCTTTCCCTGTCCTGTCACTGTCTCCAGGCGAGACTGGTATCGGCAAGTCGACGCTGATGGACACCCTGTTCAACACCAACTTCGAAAACTTTGAGTCGTCCCACTTTGAGCCCCAGGTGAAGCTGCGGGCGCAGACCTACGACCTGCAGGAGAGCAACGTTCGCCTGCGCCTCACGGTGGTCAACACCGTGGGCTTTGGGGACCAGATGAATAAGCAGGAAAGGTGAGAGAGGGGGAACGGGGATCGGGCTCGTCTGTGACGAGACGTAGAGGGTTGGTTGCAGAGCGGTGTAGCGGTTAATGGGGAGAGTGAGGAAACACTTCATGCGCGCATGAATTTGCTTGCTTTTACAATAGCCGCAAAAATCGTTCATTCTGAATGAAATGAGTCCAACTGTGTTCAGAATACATCAAGGCCAGATCAGGATCAACTGTAGCATGGCAGCCCCAAACATGTTGCGTTGATGCCCCCTCCCCCTCTAGACCCGAGGTGTGTGGATGAAAAATACAATGACCATAAACATAAGATATGGGGAAGAGATATTCTGACCATGAAAGGTCATCAGAAGGAGCATTTACATGACGTATTTTCCCCTCTCGATTGAAACACCCTCCTGAATCACAGTGACATTTCTGAATGTTGTGGTTACATTTGTATTCATATTAGGCCCTCATTCTGATTTATTAGTGGGATAAAAGTCTTTGTGTAAACATGGTTGGCGGCTAGTGGGCAGACCGGAAATTCCTCTCATTTCAACCATGTCCCTCCTTTGCAGTTACCAGCCAGTGGTGGACTATATAGACCGTCAGTTTGAGAGCTACCTGCAGGAAGAGCTGAAGATCAAGCGCTCCCTCCACAATTATCATGACTCCCGCGTGCATGCTTGTCTTTACTTCATCTCTCCTTCGGGTCACTCGCTCAAGTCTCTGGACCTGGTCACTATGAAGAAACTGGACAGCAAGGTGGGTGGGGGTGTGTTTGTGTGTGTGTGGAACTAACTTGAGATTTCTATAGATGACAGTTTTGTAATTTCTTCAATGGGGGAAAACACAGAAACCTAAATGCTTTTTGTTTGTGTGTACATGGTATTGAATTATTTTTCGGTTTTGCTGTTATATTGCAAGATAAAGGCAGAAATAGTACGTCTTGTAGCAACATTATTCCTAAATCTTCTCACATAAATGTGCTTATTTGGTGTTTACTGACCTTGCTGCTGAATGATGCGTATGCTACTGTGACTAACCAAGCTAGCATGCTACTGTTTATCACCCAGCTGTCCCGCACCTAGTGTTGCTTCACGTTTGATGCGTATGATGTATGTTGGGAAGATGATGTTGGCTTGAACATGTCAGGCTCTCTAACATAATGTCTATGGACATGAATTTCAAAATAATCTTTCTGTATGTTTGCCGGTAAACAGAGCCTCTGCATATTTATTATGTTTGGTACGGATGGCAAGACGAGATGGCTGCCAGGAAGGTTTATGCACGTAGGCCAATACTAGCGGAGCAGAGGCCAAACAACCAGATGTCAATGATATTTATAGCCTTTGGAAACTGACGTGTGTTTGTGATAGATGATGTGGTTGGTTTTTAGACTTCCTGTATGTTGTTATGTCTGGCTGTTAGAGACTGGCTGTCCGTCCAACTTTTTACAAAAAACCCTGACTTCACTCCTGTGGTGGTCTGAAACTTTCCCATGCTCTCTCCGTGTATGTGTGATGTTCTTCTGTTTGTGTGAGCGCTCTCTAGTCTAGAGTGTGCGTAACCCAGAGATTTGCATGTCAATGGAGTGGAAAGAGCAGTGGAATGCCGCAATCCTCTCTTTCACCCTCTCGGTCTCCGTGCCGCTCTCGCCGGTACTGGCTGTCCCTTTGTGTCACTGTACAACTAGACAAGAGAAAGACGAGTTTGTTAGGACTACACCCTGGGGGGGGGGGGAAGACAGTCAGTGACTCAGACACTTATTGGCATGCTTTTTTCTCACTCCCTCCTCTATCAGAATGTGTATATATTTTAGGTAGGACAACACAACAGGCAGACGGAGAAATGGAATGTAGCGGAAAGCCCTCTGGGACAGCAAAACGGGCTGCTGGCCCACGAGTCACCCCCGCTTCCTGCTTGCTACACTGGAGAGATTTATGTTTCTCTAGTGAAGCAACTAAGCTGAGATATTTCTTTAAACCTATCCACAATGGCAAATGACACTAAAGGGAAACGTCTTCCCGTTTACTGTAGGTACATTAACCAGGAGAAGGAAGTCCACTCAAATAATGAATGTAACCAGCTTGTAACTGGCTTTAGTACAAAATGCTATAATGGTGAGCTTGGATCAACAGGTGAACATCATCCCGGTGATAGCCAAGGCTGACACCATCAGCAAGAGCGAGCTGCACAAGTTCAAGATCAAGATCATGAGTGAGCTGGTGAGCAACGGCGTTCAGATCTACCAGTTCCCGCTGGACGACGAGACCGTGGCCAAGGTTAACGGCTCCATGAATGTAAGGAGAGCCCTGAATGGCTTGCTTAAAGGGGCGCTCCCGAGGCTCTGTTTGGAGCACCACTTGATTTTGAAATCGGTGTAACCAAGGCATTTGTTTCCATTTGTTTTGGTTTGAAACTACTTCACTGCTTGTGCTTAACTTTTTAAATGTAAGAAAAAGTGTTGTTATGCCAACATGCAAATCGAGCCTGCTCATCCCTCCCTTGCTCTCTGACGGCAAGCATTACATGATATTGGTATCACTCAAATGACGGTGTCTCTACAATGGCGCTACCCGCGCATCCTGGTCATTATAAGTATCTTAACCAGTGTGCTAGTTTTGATTGCATTATCTTACTTGACAGATTCAATAGATACAATAACAAATGATGAATCAAACTACATTAAAATAAATCATGAATATCAGCTTTAACTAAAGTGCCATCCATCTTTTATTTATTTGCCCATCTCTCCCATGTGTATACAAAGCTGTGTGTGTGTTTATTGTCATAGGGTCACCTGCCTTTTGCTGTAGTGGGCAGCACAGAGGAGGTGATGGTGGGCAACAAGATGGTTAAGGCTCGCCAGTACCCATGGGGAGTGGTGCAAGGTAGGTCTAGCTAGCTAGCGCCACGCCGGCAGTGTGTGGCTTCCATCCATATGTGGGGGCAGAGGGAGCGTTTGTGTTGTAAGGCACATCCTGCGTATATCTATGCACAATTGTCTTGTGCTCTTGTTTCAGTGGAAAACGAGAGCCACTGTGACTTTGTTAAGCTGAGGGAGATGCTTATCTGCGTCAACATGGAGGACCTGCGCGAGCAGACCCACACGCGCCACTACGAGCTGTACCGCCGCTGCAAGCTGGAGGAGATGGGCTTCAAGGACACGGACCCCGAGTCCAAACCTGTCAGGTTAGGAGTCATCCGCATCGAATCTGGTACCTGTAACCTTTCTGAAGTTCCCATAGGAATGTACCATGAGTAAAAAGTGACCGGTATCCATTCCACTAGCTTGTAGCTAAACTGACAAACGTGTGGTAATGGCTTATCAGGTGGGGGGTTTCGGGAGTTCTTCTTGACCCACCGGGCCTCCTCACGCCTTAATCTATGTCTGGCTACAGTGGACCACTGTAATCCTTTAATGTAAACAAACATGTTTTGGCAGGAAAAGCCTTTTATCTAGGTTTCTGTATCAGAGAGGGACAGAGAGATGGATCATTATTTGATGATAACCTAAAGTTATTTCTGTGAGCACCTTGGTAGAACAGTGAAGGTTAGGCCCGAATGTAATGGTGAAAACTGACAGTAGAGGACAGACCTGTGTGTGTGTGTGTCTGAGCAGTCTGCAGCAGACGTACGAGGCCAAGCGTCAGGAGTTCCTGGGGGAGTTGCAGAGGAGAGAGGAGGAGATGAGGCAGATGTTTGTCCAGAGAGTCAAGGAGAAGGAGACTGAGCTCAAAGATGCAGAGCGAGAGGTACACACACACACGCATGCACTCAAACTTCTTCACACACAGAAGAAGTTTGTTTTGCAGGTTAGCACTCTGAACCTATTGAGATCAATGAACCAAGAGCTGCCGCTACGCCACAATAGGTTGTGTTGATTTCTGTGTGGCATGCATACCTTTTTAAGCTAAATTGGACAGTGTTTGGGCTGATCTGGCATGCATGCTGCACGCACGGGGTTTACCGCCACATCAGCAGTCTCACCCCAGACCCGTTTGTGTTTCATCTCGTTTCTTTCCTTGACATTTAGCTCCAGAGCCGCTTTGAACAGCTGAAGAGGCTCCATGCGGAGGAGAAGACTGCCCTGGAGGAGAAGCGGAGGCACTTGGAGGAGGACCAGAGCTCCTTTAGCAAGAGGCGAGCGGCCGCCCAGCTCCTGCAGGCCCAGAGCCTCACTGCCAACGGCAAGAAAGACAAGGACCGCAAGAAGTAAGAGGAGCACACCTGGGCTGTAGGTGGAAGTGCTGACAACAATCCTTGTTGATAACGGGAGTTGAAACCCGCCTGTGACACGAAGCACCCACCCTGCCCTGAAAAATATGTCCTGAAAAATGTGTCCTACCAAAGGAATAGCATTAAAAAAAACTCAATGTCAATTACTGTATAGCTGCATTTTATATTTCTTAAAGGTGCTGTGGGTAGGATTTTAGCGTAATTTGTTAGAAATGCCGTAGACGTCCATCAGCTATCAGTGAGTCAAATGCTCTGTGAGAATATCTGCTCTGGTTGATGGCCTCTGCCTCCATATTAGTCGAATTAGATATTGCCAGCCGCCCGGAGATTTCTGACCAAATCCTCTTTTCCCTGATTGGTCCGGCGAATCTTCCTTGCCTGTCAATCACATGAATTTGCACACACAGCTACAACAGACCAACGGGCTTCGGAGGGAGCAAAACTTTCTATATTTTTTTTAGCTAGCTCTCATTGCAACTCTCAAATCTTACCTATAGCAGCTGGGAATGATGAATGATGAAATTGGGGATATCTTTGAAGTCTTTTAACATGTTTGTGTTTTTATAATTTCATTTTTCTTGAAACAGGTTTGTCAATTCAAAATGAGAACACATGTAAATAATTTTATATTAACTTATTTATTTATTTTCTTAATGTCATTTTGTTGCAAACCACACACCAGTGCTAAGCTCACTAGTACCTCGTCCACTCCTAGACTGATGTAAATCTCTCTCTTTCAGCTCTGGCTTCATGTGAAGACAAGAGTCCTGCAATCTAACTCGGTACACAGGCAGTGGCGTCCTCATTGGCTTGTCTTGAACACTAACCAGCAAGTACTCTCACCAACCAGCATTGTGTACCTTGTGCGTGCCAAAGTTTTTGCTTTACAATGTCTCACCAAAAACGCTTCTTTTAAACAAAAAGAAAAAAAAACTGTATAGCTCTTTTTAGCGTCCTATTTTTTTTATATGTATCTGTTCATTTTTTTTTTAAAGGATTGTTTTATTTACCTCCATTTTATTTTACTGAAAATAAAGGGGTACCATTTTTAATCTATCCTCACATAGCCTCTTATCCAGATACCATACATACAATTATGAACAAAATGCTGGCTTTCACAGCAATAGTTAACGTCAAGGTCTTTGAGACCATGACAAATCATTTTCTGCTCACCACCATAGCCACTTTAACTACATTATTCCTTGAGGCAATGCTGAGGGTTAATTCATGAATGGGTCATTTTATTTACACAAATACTGTATGATGTATATTACCTCTTTCTCGTCTTTTTGCAAAGCTTGAGCTCCCATTGAAGATGTTTTCAGACACATTCCTTCTGAAAAGCTGACAAACAGAACGAAATGAATCATATTGGATCAGCGCTTGGGGACGGAAGGAAGCATTTGGATTCTCTCTTCTATTCACTTCTCATCTTCATTCACTTTGATCTGAGAGGATTTAGTGTCACATTACCAACTCTCGAGGGTTGTATGGGCTTTTATTTATTATTAATGCATTAATTGATTCACACGTCTTGTCCGTTTAGAAGCGGCACGAGCATGCGGAGATGTAGTGTGGCTCTGAATATTTAGAAGTATAGACGGAGTAAACACATGTATGTGCCTTTTTTACCAGTTTACATTTACACCCAGGGAAACGCTAATCTCTAAACAGTCTCACGCTTTTCTATGACACATTTTTAATCTACGTGTATTTAAAGAACAGTGTTATATGGGAGCTTTTTTTTCCTAATATCCAAATAAATCTTTGTATTTTGTCATGATAAATGTCTTATTTTTAAACGCATTTGAAGGTGTTCTCCATAAAGACGGATACAGCAACCAAAAAATGCATGTAGCATTGAATTGATTTGCAATGATTAAAGCGCATACAATTAAGAGATTTACACAACATGGCTAAAAGTATGTTTATCTTTTTCTTATGAGTACCTGCTGAGGATACGGCCTTTTTACAGACTCGCACCCTTTTATGATCATAACGCTAATTAATACAAATCCCAGTTGCTCTAGCTTGGAACCTCCCCAGTGTACACAAGTAACGCGAGTTATGCCCACGGATTTCCTTTACTGCATTAGCATAGCAATAAAATAAATGACTTGCTCTACCATAGTGAGGTTGGGTAACTTAAAATGGCATTAATCAAGCGGCCGGCGTAATGTAAAATAACCGTACTGTAGGCCTATGTGCAATACGAAGGTATGCTGGAATGATGGGTTGATGGCAGGAGGCCAGCCTGGCAAGCTGCTGTTACCACCTGCTGTCTCCCTGTTCCACACCCACATCGTTGTCCCTACTGCGTCGCCTGTCTGCCTTTTTATATGCGCGTGACTTCATTAGCCGCGGAAAGAGGCAGGAAAGGTTAGGCTACGTGTGAAAATGTATAATGAATTTGTTAAAGTTTAAGCCTTTTTTTTTAAACGCACAAATTAAATTATGAACATGCAAATATATCAGTTCCTACCTACCGTTTCAACATCTCTGTAGTCTCTGCTACAAGGAATAGAGACTCTTAGCAAGAGTAACCCATTTTCTCACTGAATAACAAACTTAAAGTGCACAGCATTCCCTGTGATGACTCAAATTAGGACTAAAAAAAAATTACCTCATTGCAAACGTACTAGGAGCTGCTTGTGTCAAGGATTCCTGCAGTGTCTTTCCCTGAGGCTCTTTGCCCTTCAGCTGACTGAAGCTGTCTGTCAGCGAGAGAGAGAGAGGCCGTGGGCAGCTTGCCAAACAGACAGACGAGACAGGTGTGGTGCAAGGCAGAGGGGCAGAGGAATTTTGATCGATTACCTGCAGCTGAGTATTGTGGTGTGATGTGGGGAGGCTCTCTTGCTACAGGAGGCTCTCTTGCCCCCCCCCCCCACCCAGAGAAATGCTGGAAAACAGTGTAGCACCAGGTGAAGGCAGGGCAAGGGAATGCTATATAATGGCAAGATAGCACGTGTGCGCTTATAAAAAGGGCTGGAGAGCCAGTGTGTGTAGGTGTGCTCTGTGGGTGGCACGGTGGTGGGAAGAGAATTTGCCCAGCGTTCCCGAGGCAAGCTGCATCTCCCCCCGCCGCAGAATCTGGAATATCTAAATTGCTGTTTGCCTGCTTGCTTTGAATACACCGACTTGGGTTAGTGCTTTGATGTGGAGTTTTTCTGTGTACACTTACATCCACGATAAAGTCACTATCCCCCTTGCGTGTGTTTGACACACACACACACACACACGCTCATCCTCTCCACCTTTAGCTAGTCACTCTAAATGCAAATGGAGGTGATTATTGGTGACGGACAGGCGGGCTCCGCTGTGATCCCTCCACTGTGACAGGCCTGCCTGCCAGAGAGATGAGGTTGTCATTTAGGGTTCTGCCAGGGACACACTCAAATTGCCAATTACACACCGAGTCCAAGCCAGTGTTAGCACGGAGCACGGGGCAGGTGGAGAAACAAGGCAGGGGGATGGAAATGGGGAAGAAATTATGAAACGGTGGCAGGTAAAGGATGGGTGGCGAAGGAAATGGACGAGAGAGAAAACGAGTGGGTACGAAACCGGAAACAGGAAGAGCAGAAAGGAAAGGAAGATGACTAGCAAAAGTCATTTCTACATTTGAACAATAAATCAACTCACACCAAGAAACTGGCACGCTTTTTTTTTTTAAACAAAGGCATTTATTGCGAAAAATGCACTTGACATGAAAAAACAAACAATTTAACCAACCACGGGGTCATCAGTACAAGACAATGTATAATGATCACATGGTAGAAAGCATTGGACGTCGCCTGTGCAGAGCATGACTCCCATGGCACAAAAGGCCTATAAATATTCTGCACAATATATCATTTTATATATATATATATATATATATATTTATATATATATATATTCTCCTTTTTTTGACTGCTTTTAAACCAGTCTATCAGTCCTCGCCAGGCACGAGCATCTATGCTGCACTGTACTTTTTTTTCTTCTTTTTCCATAAAGTATTCTCAAAGAGCTACATACAGAGGTTAGTCTCGTCTTTAATGTCCCCTGCTTTCCCCCCATACACACTCAAATACACTCAGAAGTATCCATAGGAACAAATATGGCCGACATCTAATCCAAGATGGCACGGTGAGAGCTCTGGCTTCTTGCTCGGGACCTGGGACCCAGACTGGTGTTGGCGGGTCCAGTTATAAAAGGGCGGCCCGAACACACACCGGGGGCTGGTACGTCCTGTTTTCTCTATGTTTCGTTTAAAAAAATGTTGAGGAAAATGTTGAGAAATTTTTGCTCTCAATGGACCCTATATGTGTGTTGGCGTTGAAACTGTGTGCTCATATTTAGCCATCCAGCTTTAGGACGGGGGTCAGAAACCCTTTTTAACTTCTAGGAGATATATAAGAAGCCGACATCTTGGCAGAGAATGAGAGCTCTCTCCAATGGGTGGTAAAAGTTATGACATGAGGTGAAAAACAAAACAAAGGCTTTTAAGATCTACAATGTCTCCAGTACAAATGGGGACTTGTGCTTCAGTTTCGACTTCATAGAAATTAGAGTTCTCCGCATACTCAGTGCGGAGATACAGGACTCCACGCTGAGAGTTTGTGCAGACTTGTGCTGGACTCTGCTGGTTTTTGAGGCATACAGGTCAGTCGAGCAGTTTATCAGGTGAATCACAAACAGCTGGCTCATCGTACAGAGAAGGTGATAAAAATAATAGTTACCTCAAGGCTGTTCTGCCATTGTGTGTTTGTGTGTATGTTTTTGGTTGTTTCAGTTCTTTGCTGTGTAATCTTTGTGTGTGTGTGTGTGTGAAGGCCTCAGTCAATGTGTGACTTGCTCTATGCGTCCAGTGTGTTCCATAGCATCCTGAACCTAAGGGGAAATACTAATCGCAATCTTAATTGCTAAACAATTTGTTTTCATCTGTCACTCCAGCTGTACGGGATTACCCATACTGCACTGCTGCACCAGCAGGCAACAGATGACTAGAGACCACAATGTCGTTCAGAATGTGTGCCTGCTTGCACTGTAAGTGTGTGTTTGTGTGTTCTGTTTTCAGTGCATTTCTCTCCTCCCTCCATGCAGTCGTGTTTACTAGCCTTCACAGATTTGTAAGGTCAACAAATGGCTCTTTTCTAAATTGTTCCTTAACCACGCTAGATCCACTTCTTTAAGGAAAATAAGACGCACATCCCAAGGAGCTAAATTCTGGAATTAATTGTGTTTTTCAGTTGTAGCTACAAATACTGATTTATCGATCTACATTTTATGAATTGTGCTTTCTCTTTCAATTGTGCTGAACTGAGTGAATATAAGAGCAGAGTTGTGGTCTATTTGTATATTGTGTGTTGTGGATAGCTTTTTGGGAAGGCTAATAAAGGTGTATTTATCCAATTAGACTTGCACCTGGTTTGCTGTGTTTAGCAGATAGGAGATTTGTGGGCTTATCCAATGAATGTGCCATACCTTGGCAAATAATAGTTTGTGCTTTAGACTGGACTGCGCTTTAACAAGAGTAAATAAAGGACTTTTCTTCAGTCACATGGCTGACTATATTGTTAACTTTAACCTCTCATTCATACACAGGCACACAAACACCCTGACAGTGACTTATAAAGCGTTGTTGTTTGCCAAAAAGTCAGTGTACATGAGCTGTCTAAACAAGCTGCACACACACACACACACACACACACACAGAGCTGTGTTTGCTGTGCTTTCATCTCTAGCTTGACAGAGAGAGAGAGAGACAGAAGAGGGGTAGAGAGGTGGCTGGTACCAGACTGAATCTGCCTTGACCCACATTAATGACATAGTAATTCACAAAGCAGATCAGAAAACACACTGAAATGGTACAAAAATACTTTGAGGTCGAGAGGAGGATTGGAGACTACAAAGGATGGCAGTTGGCTTGGCGGTGATGTTCTCTGGCTCAGCACCCCAGCCTCACCCTCCACCGTACATTCTCCATGGTTTAAGCAGAAGGCCATCGCTGCTGTCCAATGATAAACCCCTGTGGCTTCAAAAAGATAACACTGAAGGAATTAGGAAAACACTTCTTTCTTTCAATCTAAAGCCTCAAGATTCGTTGAAAATGAAAGAAGGCCTAGGTTAAGTTGCTTGGGTCCATGGCTTATGAATGAAATTTAGGAAATGTACCCAGCGCACGAAGGACCCTGTAAACATTACGAGTGAGCATTTGACAAAGAAAGCACCGGAAATAAAGTCACCAGGGGGTTTTTGTGCGAAAGCAGCACTATGAATCTGTGCCAGCGTTTGGCTTGAAGGAAGATGTGGGGGGGGGGGGGATTGAGTTCACGTGCCTTCAGTAGTCAATGACGTCGCCTTCGGAAAAAGGGTCTCTACGACGAGGGTCTCCATCTCATAACCGAATGGACAAGCCCCAGCCCTGGTTCCCTTGGGGGTTGAGCTGGTTGGAGCCGGGGCTGGGGCTTTCCACCTGTTTGTGTGTATGTGTCTGCGTCAGTCTGAAAGTAAGACTGGGATCATTTGTGTGCGAGTGTTAGCGAGTGAGACAGGACGTGTCGGTCTATGTGCTTGTGTGTGTGCGTGCGTGTTCCCTCCTCAGTCTAGAAGCTCTCCACAAAGCTGCCAGGGAAGAGGCCCGTGCGCCCTGTCCTCTGCAGGGTTCCCTTGTACCAGCCGTCCTCCCTCTTCTTGTGCACGAACACTACGTCCCCCTCCCGCAGCTCGATCTCCGCCTCGCTCTGGGGCGGGTAGGGCACCACCACCCGATATCTGCCACAGGGAGAGGAGGGTGAGAGAGATGGAGAGAGAGGGGGAGAGAGGGAGGGAGAGTGAGAGGGGGAGGGAGAGAGAGGGTGGGAGAGGGGGAGAGGGAGGGAGAGAGAGAGAGAGAGAGGGTGGGAGAGAGGGAGAGAGAGAGAGAGAGAGAGAGGGTGGGAGAGAGAGGGAGAGAGAGAGGGAGAGGGAGAGGGTGGGAGAGGAAGAGAGA
>JAOEHI010041055.1:0-10870 GCA_025447815.1 Percopsis transmontana
ATATATATATATATATATATATATATATATATATATATATATATACACACACACACACACACACACACACACACACAATAATAAGGTGAAATGTTAAGTGTAAAATTGGTATTATAAAGTTCTGTCTAACCACAAGTTGCATGGAGTGATACACATTTACTTTACCTTGCCATCCTTGGCTTGGCTGCGGGCCCTTGACACCAGCTCCAGCAGGGCCAACAGGAGCCCCAGGGCTAGTCCCAAGCCCAGGAGAAGGAAAAGGCCCCGCAGGTTGTGGGTCTGCAGGGCTCCAGACCAGGGGCCTGCATGGGCCCGTACACAGCTGCTAGGCCACCACTTGTCCTTAAGGTAGGCCAGTTCACCAGACTCACTTAGCTGGAGGATAGCAACTGTCAGGTTCTTAACCAATGGGGAGCCTGGTGGAGAAATACCACTCAATCATTGTTGTCAAAGTGGAAGTTAGGACCATGAATGTATTAAGAAATAATACGGCACTCAAAAATGGAGGCCATTCATTTAATCAGAAAGTGCTCCCAGAGCACATGCAGCAGACTAGATGGAGCTTGGTATGAGGCAAGTTAGATTATTATAACTTTTGAATTAGAAGTAAATTAATCACAATGGATCTGTACATTTTGAATTAAATATGATTGCTATTTAAGTTTAATGTTGTATATCTAGAACAGGCTATTACATTCATTTTTTGGTAATTGTGTACCATTACTTTAAGAGAGGTGCTCTAGCGCATTTACAACAGTTAGCGGTGGAACTGGGAAGGAAGGAGACCAGACTAGCTGTGGAGGGACACTGTTTTCATACTGTGTCCTGTCAATTTTACATTTACATTTACATTTAAGCATTTAGCAGACGCTTTTATCCTAAGAGACTTACAATTAGTAGCCTATATTACTTCACCTATTAATTACTTACTGTACATTACTGTAAAGTGTATCATTCGCTCCTCAAAACGATTAATATTCACAATAATCTAAAATTATCACTCTTCAAACAGTCAATATTTAACTACAAAGTGCTTAACATTCTTAGTGCCTGTCTAGCTCACTACATTTGAGCATATGTTATTACAGGAATATAGAACCAACACATAATGTAAAACAAGAAAGAAAAGTTACAAATATTAGCTTGATACTTAGCCAGGCAGGTTGTGTTGCTGCAGGTTGCTCACGCTGGTGGCTACAGCTTTACAATTTTTTTTTTTTTTTACAATTTTAGTTATATCCTTCAGTGGATTATGCCAGTATGACATACTGTATGAGGCAGGATAGTCTAGTGGTCTAGGTGTTGGACTCCCAGACAGAAGGTTGTAGGTTTGAGCCCCATGTAATAGCATCATGTAACTGTAAGTCACTTTGGATAAAAGCATCTGCTAAATGACCTAATTGTAATTGTATGATTACGGTTTAGATAATAGTGGTTCACAAGTTAGTAGTTATTAGCCAAGTGTAGCAGTTTATAGGGTAAAATGAAAAATAAGAACATATTTGAGGTGAGGAATTAATAGTCATCCAAGTGAAATTTCAAAATTATCTGAAGTGAAGATATTTTATAAATGTGTATGTGAAGTTATTATATAAATGTGTAAAGATCCGATTTGGGGACATTTATTTGTCAAGAGAGACATTTAATTCGGGGGGCACCATCCCTCATTTTATTTTATTTCATTTGAACATTTTCAGTTTTAACATTTTATTTTGCATCTTACTTAATAATCAATACCTTCCTAGTGTATTTCTTGACACATTATTTTAAACCTTAAAAAAAAGAGTGTGTGTGTAAGAATAAGAACAATATCTATCTGTGTGTGTCTGAGCTGTGGACCTGGATGTTCTTACCCAGAGCAGCTGCAATGCTGTAGCCTCTCATAGCGATGATCTCCTGGGAACGTACAAGGTTACAATAGCGAGCAACAGCCAGGTCCAGGGTCGCTGCCTCACCTATGAAGGCAAAGTTTCCTTCCTGAGCACGACTGATACCTTCTTCATTGTTGGACACATAATTCTGCATACGTTCCATATGCTGGTAGACACGGCGGTAGACAGGGTTCTTGTTATTCTGGAATGGAAATTTTTTTTAAATGTTTTGAATTACACAAAATCTTATTTCCTTCTATATGGTCATTATTATTATTATTATTATTTGGACCTTCGGTTAAAGCATTGATTTTCTAACTTCCAAAAAAAACTTGGTTCATAGCTAGTGACAGGAATTGTGCGAGCTATGAATCGTATCTTTTTGCTACACAAATGTAGCCAATCTGGCCAACATCATAATAATAATAAACAATAAACCTAAAACTAACATTATAATTAATACTACAATTAAAAAACTACAACAAATAAAAATTGGGCAGGTAAAAAAGATTATTTAAAAATCATCTTGCAACTCCATTAGAAACACCCATTTCTGATTGGTTACAAAAAAATAACCATTGTTGAAAGCCTCTACTGACTAGGGTTGTCATACATTTTGAACTGCATGTACCTTAAAGAAAGACATTGTGGAACTATCTTTAATTGTTCCATAATTGATGACATTTTGTTTGGCAAGGTCTTCAAAGCTCTTGATGGAGACATGCTTAGTGTCAGAGTGCAGCATGAAGTTGAAGTTGGTGAAGTAGCAGGCGAGCAGGAGTACAGCAAACACCCACCAGATGGCACTGACGATACGCCCGGAGAGGGATTTAGGGTGAGGACCAGCCCCTGAAAACAACATGCATTAACCAATTGGCTGTTTATTTTTACATTTACAGCTTTTATCTAAAACGACTTACAATTAGTACATTTGTCAATAGTCAACAGCATGACATCAAGACTAATTTATAATGCATTTAGTACATTAGTATATATTAGTTATACTTTTTACAATATAAATTATCTCTTAACATATCATTCAAAATAATTGCTAACAGCCTAAATATACTGCTGGTGCTATATAGAGCTGATCCTAACAAAGAGCAGGAAAAAGACAGATTTTTTTTTGCTTTTTCTGTAATAATAATTTCAGCAAGTTACAGTAGAAAAGGTGAAGTAGAAATGATTGGTATTATAATTAATATTATAATATATAATATATATTATCTGTTACCTTGCAGGGTAAGGGCTCCAGTCAGGTACCAGAAGCTGTGCAGCAGGGTGAAGCTGTGTTCCTCTGTCACTTGGTCAGTCCACTCACTGGGGCTAATCCTACATACAAACATACAACACAGAGGTTCGCAGAAAAACTAACTACGAATAAAGGTAAAAATATGATATCGAATTTTTTGTTGGTGGCAAACCAAAACACGGTTTTTCATCAGCCTCAAACTAACATAATATTATGATAATTGGAAGTAACTTAAAATTATTTTCATTGGCTTTTTTAGATACGGCACAATCTTATGGTAAAGGATTTCTTGAATAGGCAGTATGCTAAATCCTGGTATTATCTCAATCAATCAGAAATAACAGCAAACTTATGTAACGGTGAGTTGAATGAGCTGAGGGCAAGTGCAGAGGCAGAAGGAGACACAGTGAGACAGAGTTCACAAAGAGCATTTTCTCGCTTGTATTCATTTAATAATATATTCCACAGAAAGCGAACAAGGCGAAACATGCGTGGCAGCATGCACAGAAAATACCAGACAATTCCCCTCATCCACCCTCCCGCTTATATAGCCGCTGGGGAGGGTAGATGAGGGGATGAGGAATAGGTGTGTAGCTAGGGTGCGTTGGGGAGCGCTTGGTGTGTGAAAGGCCAACAGCCGGTGGTTTACACATCCACCCTAACACTACACAATATTAAGACATTTGAGATTGTAACTTAAACCTTCACAATAATCCATTTACATCACTTTATATAAACTGATTATTTAATAATCATTATTTAGTGTATTCTTACGCTGTTTATGCAAGCCTAACCTAATTGAAGATAGGTAGTCACTTACCTAGCCACCAGAAAGATGCTGAGACCAGTTAGCAGGAATGCGATGAGGACCCCCACCCACATGCCAGTTGAAAAGGGTGACAGAAAGCCAAAGTGGCTCTCCTCAGACATTAAGTCTTTGCGCAGGATGAAGCCAATTCCTGTTTGCATGAAGGGTGTAGTAAGGTCCACAACATGCTCTCTGACTGCTGTCAGAGTCAATGGGGCTACTGCTAGGTCAGCCTCCTGATATTTATAAAAACAAACATTTTATATAGATGGATCAACAACTAAGAAAAGGAATAATGGTAACACTTTATTTGAAGGGGTGTGCATAAGACTGACATGACACCTGTTATGAACATAAAGGAGTCTTTATGAATGTTTATGACTGTTGTCATTAAGAGTCATTTGGTAAATTAATGTCCAGTTTAATGTCAAGCTGACATTGTTTGGGATGTCTTAGTCATAACAACTTGACATTAACCAAGATGACATGATCTGCAAATGTCTGTCAAAAGAGTTCTAAGAGTGTAGCAGCCGGAGCCACACGCTACGCTGCTACACCGCTCCCCGCTTACCTGCCTTCCCCGGAGGAGTACGTGGGGCGTCCCCCCGCTTATTTTGATGGTTCACCGGACACCTTGGAGGAGCGGTGGTTCAACCACACTAGTATCACCGAGGCCGAAAAGGGGAAGGTGCTGGTTTTTTTCTATCCGGTCGTGCTTTCGGTTGGGCGCGAGCGCTTCACGCGAGCCGGCCGGATAGCCCTCGCTCCTACAAAGAGTCGAGTCGAAGAGAGCTTGTGCCTGTTGATGCGCTAAGCGACGCCTCGTCAGCGGAGGATGCTTCGGAGAGAAGGCGGAGAGGCCGGAGTCCCCAGGGGGATCGACGGCCGACGAACACGCATGCCGGTCTGCGTGCCGCTACCTGAAGAGGAGGCCCCGGACCATTTGCCCAGCTAGCCCGTATTCCGTCCAGCCGCTGGAGAGCCCACGCCGCCGCAACTGGTCCCCGGAGCTGCCGCCAGAGTGCTCTCGCCACTGGAGCCCATGTTCCGTCCAGCCGCTGGAGAGCCTACGCCGCTGCAGCCCGTCCCCGGAACTGCCGCCAGAGCGTTCTCGCCGCTGGAGCCCGTGCCCGGTCCAGCCGCTGGAGAACCCACGCCTTCACAGCCCGTCCGCTGCACAGCTGCCTGCGAGTCCTCAAGTCCGGAACCCGAGCCTGGTTCGGTCGTTGGAGGACCCATGCTGCCGAGACCACATCGCCATCCGCACCGCCGGTCACTAGAGGTTCGGCCACCAGAGGGTCCCAGCCGCTGCTGCCACCCGTCCTCGGTCCGACCACCAGAGGGTCTCAGCCGCCGTCGCTGCCGCACGTCCCTGCTGCACGTCCCTGCCGCACGTCCCTGCCGCACGTCCCTGGTTCGCCGCCAGCGGGCCCCGGCCACCACTGCCACCCATCCCCAGTCCGGCCTCCTGAGGATCCCAGCCATCGAGGTCCCTGGTCAGACCTCCTGAGGGTCCTCGCAGTCTGCCGGAGGGCTCCTTTTACATCAAAAGGCGATGCCAGGAGGCGTGCCTTAGAGGGGGGGGGGTACTGTCACGCTACGTGCCTCCCGTCTGGGCTGCGCAACTGTGGGGGATTAGCCCCACACAGGTTCGCCTCTTTAGTTTAATTATGGACTATATTTAAGTTTCCCAACAAGCACTAGGTGCTGTTGGTCATTTTTTTGCTACTAAGCAACTGTACTTTGTGTTCGTTCTTTATTAAAATACGCTGTATGCATTCACTCACTCCCCGCTGGTTACAGTATTGTATACTTTAGCATAAGTACTGTATACTTTATTTTAAGTATTGTTTATATAAGTATATTATAAGTATTATTTAAAATTGTATTCAAGTACACTTACAAAAAGTGCACATTTTGTAAGTGTAAGACAAAGTGTACATTTTTAGTTGAAAAAAAAAGTATACTAAATCTGAGATTGGTATTCAACCAACCCAATTCTGAGACCTACACAGGCTCCCCATCTTGGCCCGCATCACATTCAAGACACTGGTGTTGGCCTACAAGGCAGTAAAGGGAACTTCCCCACTCTACATCCAAGCAATGGGTTCCAGGCCCCTACCAGAGCACTATGATCTACCACCTTGGCTGGTCGGCTTGTACCTCAGTCGCTACAAGGGTGCAAGAGTTGCTCAGCCCAGTCTAGAATATTTTCTATCTATAATTTATTTTAATCTATTTATGAAAAGTAGATATTACAGTAGTAGAGGATAGAGCTTTAAGGGGGGAGGGTGTAACAAAATCCCTTGTTAATGTTGACAACCAATCGTAGCTGCTCTAGCTGCCCAGTCTCAACCTTTGATTGTGCAGTGCTGAAGAAATCGCCATTCACACAGACAATCATGACAAAAGAGAAAACACACGAAAGGTAAAAAAACAACAACAAAACGAAAGAATCGTTGTTGGATTATTGTTTGTGTGCTGTTCTGAAAATCAACGGTGAGTCAAATGGCTAATATACTATAAAAGTACTTGTATTATTCAAATTAAATCACTAAGTGTGCTGTAGTACATTTGAGCTTTGGGGGGCAGGATAGTCTATTGGTCTAGGTGACTCCCAGCCAGAAGGTCGTGGGTTTGAGTCCCACAGTTGGCCTACCTGTAAGCATCCTAGAGCAAGATGCTTAACCCCTACCTGCTCCATGTAATAGCACCATGTAATTGTAAGCCATCTACTAATTGTAATTGTTTTATTATTTTACATGTGATTTATATTTTTACACGTGGTTAGCTATGTAGCTACACATGATTTAGCCCTATAATTGTATACATATTGTAAATGAATGTTTGCATTATTAATATGGCTACAGCTGGAGAGGTGCCAGTTCACCTCCTAGGCTCTGCCGAAGGTGGCCTTGAGCAAGCCCCTGTACCCCCAACCACTCAGGGCGCCACACTGAGTGGCAGACCCTTCACTCTAACTTCTCTCCTCGCATGTGCATGTAGTATGTGTGTGTTACAACATTAACAACAGTGAAAAAAAATAATTTCCCTCACGAGGGATTAATAAAGTATGCATTCTTTCATATCCTGATTTTGTTATACACAGGTCAGGTTTTTGTTTTTGGGAAAACAATGAGATGGTGAGCCTCCCAGTGAGATTGGACTACTGCAGCTCCTGTGAAAAAGAGACTGATTGACACATTAAGAACATGAGAACGGTATTCCTTTGAACTAAGGTTTATATGGGAAATTGTTATTGTATACTGAGAACTGAAATCTATACTGGTATAAATTATCCTATAGTATTTTGATATACTAACTTGTCACTGTAATGAGATTGGTCAAATTTCATTAATACACACAACACTAATTTAAATATTTCCTTAGATAGTATAAGAGTATATAGGCCTAATTGAAATGTTTGAATTTCGTATTTGTATTTCGTGTTTCTAAAATTGTTTCTATGAAAAAATATTTACTTATCGCTATTCTTCAGTGTCTGTTGCTGCCTTCTACGGGTCCTAGAACATTCTGGTCCACTACATATTTATTGTTAATTCTGTTTGTTTGTTTCAAGGTGTTACATTTGCATTACTTTGAGTGCATATTTTTGTTAACACAGATAAAGTAAAGTTCTATTTTGTTCTATAATTGTAAATTATTAGAGCTTTATGTAATAAAAATTAAAATAGTTTTGTTTATCCTACCCCATTTTATAGAGATTTAAGATTCAAAATGCCTGTTTTGTTTGTGGTTGTGTTGGGCATTTTGAATGTATACTAAATTAGTCTCATTGTAACATTATGAGTGCACTTGAAGTACACTTAAGTTATTCAAAAGTAGTACTATTACAATTTAAGTGCACTTAGTTGTAACGACCTCAAGAACGAGACTGGTGGACTCAAATGCACGACTAACAAAAGGTATAAAATAAGGTAAATCACATAAAAAGAAGAATAACGCTCACTTGAAGGATCATCAAAACAAACTAAACCTGGTAACATGGAAACTTGGCTGGTACGTTTGGAGGAGACTGAACAAGACGAAGTGGCACAGGACAACGGGAGACAAGGACTATTTATACAAGAGGTAGGGGAAAACAGGTGAAACCAGTCAGGGGCGGGGTAGACGATCACAATGGCAGGAAAATCACACAAAAGGGATGAAGTTGGGATCTTAAACGAGAGGGAAAGGTGAATACAAAATATAACAGGAATTGCACAACAAGACTAGACATGAGTGTTTTAATTTAACATATTTGACGAGACATAATACATTTTATATAAAGTACACTTAGAAGGCTAATATATTTATTGAAATATTTGTTTTGCAAATCAAATAAAGGAATAACTTGACTTTATTGCTTAAGGTAAGATATTTTAAAGCGTTTGACAGTGTAATAAGATATCTTTGTAACAAGTCCAAATTGTACCACTGTAGTTGAGGTCAAAATGAAAATGTGTGACAGAATTATAATAGTCTTATGACAGCCAATGTCAAAACCAACCACATATGACACATATTAATGTAGTGTTAACACATCAAGCAAAATTGTTTAAGTTTGATAATTAGGCCTACCATGGCATGTTCATGACAGGTTATGTTTCCTTAGTTAATGTCAAGTTGTCATGACAAAGACACTGACAGGTTATGTCATCTTGGTTAATGTCATAACATGTCATCCCAAACAATGTCAACCTTACATTAAACTTGACATTAATTTAATAACAACAGTCATAAACATTCAAAAAGACTCCTTCCATTTCATAACACACGTGTCATGTCAGTCTTACGCACACCCCTTCAAATAAAGTGTTACCGGAATAACTATAATTTCTGATACAATGGAATTGTATCATTCTCAATGAGAAGATCTTTCAGCATTCCAGGTTGTGAGGGGTGAGTAATTGATACAGTAATTATTGTTTTTTTGTTGAAGTATTCCTATGTATGTCTGTCTAATCATGTGGGGGGGGGGGGGGAGGGAGAGATAGGGGGTGTGTGCATCTAAGTGCATGTGCGCTATTGCTTTGTCCAATTTCTATCCAAATACAATTGTGGTAGGGATTTCCCTGAAAGTAGTTCCTGTAAAATGAGAAATGTCTCGATGATTAAAAGCAAAACACTAATTCTGTTCAGGTATTACACCTTTACAAAAAACATTAAATTAGCCTGCTCAAAAGGGGAGGATTTAAAATACATTTGTAATACCGTTTTAGTAAGTAATAAGGAGCTGGTTATGGTTAGAAGTCCTGCTCAAGGATGCATACAAGTACGCTCAATACCAGGAGTCTAACCAAGGACCTTTTAGCTGGGAGTTGAACACTCACACTAATAGACTACCTGGCCATTCAAACATAGCATTCCGTGACCCTTACCTTTGACTGATATACTGTATGTTACCATAGAGACACTGGTGCACTTTTTTTGGTCACCAGTTACTCACCCCTCGGATCACCTCACCAATCATGCCCTGCCAATTGCCGCTGGTGTCCATTTTGCCATAGCGGTTATCCTTAACAAGGTGGAGTTTGAAGGTGAATCCCAGATTCTTTGAGAGTTCAGAGATCAGGTCAATGCAGTAGCCTTCCAGATCAGAGCCCTTGAACATGATGAATGGGTCTTGCTGTGGGATGACATCCCCACAACCCACCTGACTTTTTATTTACCATCAACAAAAGTACATAATAACTACTAACAGTATCTACTGTAGTGCCTATATAAAGAATAATGTTAAATTTAATGTTAAATTAAATAAAAGAAAACTAATACTATAATTAATAATCAAACCCACATGTGCGAAAGCACTTGTGCAGGGTTAGGGTTAGTACCTGTAAACACTACATTTACCAAGTCAGTAGCTCAAACAACATGGCCACTATGGACCAAAAAGCCTCCAAATGGGTGTGGTGTGACACATTAATGAATGTAAATCATTTGAAAATATATAGACATAAAAATATAGGGACTCACCATATGACTACACTGGTGCTTTGATGAGTTTAAATGTATATGCTTATTTATATGAATCTATCTAAGATTTAAAGTATTTTTCAGTTTGGCAAAATAATCTATCTAATATGCATTTTAGGGGTAACATTTTATAGTACATACAGGTAAGCATGTTTCTGAATGTATTATTAGATTATTGTGTTCTTTCAATAAATGGTCAATATTTGAAACCTAGTAATCCATGATTCACTTAATTTCCTTTGAAAATCAAGATCACACACCTATTTCCATTTAGTGTAAAAATTGAGAAGAAATACCTTTATAGTCGTGATGGATAACTCCTTGGCATCTAGAATAGAAAATTTATATCTTAAATAAATTCAGCATTCTAATAAAGCAATAAGTCATCATTAGAGGTGATAAAATTATTTATTAAGCCAGTCTGGGGGATTAATTAGGTGGAACAAACTTAAAAAGTCAGTTTTGATACTTTGTGTCATTCTCTTGAATTTTGGTTTTATACTCCTATTGGGTTGGGTTTGGGGTAGGGGGTGGACAATGGCGGTCTTGTGTCATTTATTTTTGAAAATAGTTACTTGTTTTAGTGAAATAATCATTTAGCATCATTCTGGAGAGACAGTCGATAATTTCAAACAGCATCAAAACATCAAACAGTGTAGTGCCCTGTGGTGAGACAAAATTGGTGTCCCATCCTAGTTTTCTCTTGCCCCCAAACGCCCCCACAGACCCCCGCCCATGCAGTCCACCAACCACTGTGAAGTTTGAGTTGAACACTCAAAACTTATTTCCATCCACTGTAACCAATGATATTCACAGCATGTCCACCCGGGACCTAACATGCCCTGGGGGGGGGGGGGGGGGGGGGGGGAAATCAGAAAAAAAAGCCAAAAAACCCCCCCAAACACCCCCGCATGGGGGTTTGGACGCCCGGGGGGGGGGGGGTAAGGACGGCGCCCCCCGGGG